>CAJNOJ010000008.1:0-249930 GCA_905250025.1 Adineta ricciae
AGTGCTGCACAGTAAACAGACGAAAATCGATGAACTGGAACAACAATTGAAGGACATCGAACAACAAGAATCTCAGTGGAAGGTTAATAGTTCAATCACCTTTTCTCCTTGCTCTAGCTTGTGCATGTTCATATTGAACAAGAAACATTCATTCATTTTTGTTTATTGAAGGCGAAATATGAACGAGAATGTCATCGAAGGGAATCTTTACAAAAAAAATTACTTGAACTGGAAAAAGAATTACAAAATCGACAATGTCAATCGATACTTCTTGGACAGTTACAAACTGACGTTGAACGTCTTCACATCGCGTTCAATGCACTCGAAGTAAACTTCACCAAACGAATCATTCCGATTCAATTGTCTTTTCCTTCTTTCTCTTCTAGGCTGAAAACAATCAACTAACAGCACAATTATCTTTGGTACAGAACAGTTGTCCTTCATCCGCACGTCTTTCATCCCAACTCGAAAAATTCCGACATGGTAATTATCTTCTCAAGCAAATGAAATTATACCTTTGCTTTTTCTTCTTTGTAGAACTAGCGCAAACCTGCCATGAATCGCTATGTTGACACAGATATGAATATCTTCCACCGTATTATTTTAACTTCTTATTTGAGAAAGTTATTGGTTTGTTTGTAAACGCTTCACTATGCAAATATAATTTTCGCTTTTTTATGAACATTTTATTTTAAAGCAAAAGAAAAAAAACCCCATCAGCCAGTAGAAGACAATGTACTCGAAATTTTCTCTACATTAATCAGTATTGACACGCGCATAACAGAACAAATAAAATGTAAATTGATTTTATGATGTGAAAGTGATGAAGGAAGGTAACGAGACGAATTTTGTTTTGTCAAAACGATAAACAATGACGTGTTTGCGTTCGCATTATCTTTGTCAAAAGATTAAGAGTATGTTGTGACCATGACTTTATTTCGTAGGATGACAGACGTTCTTGCACAAAAGAACTAATCAACACTCGTTAGAAGGCTACGTATGGCAAGAAACTAATTACGTCTGGACGGCGATGTCAATTGATCAACATATTAATAGAGTTTAGAATGAGAAATAGTTCGATTGACATACATTCCTATCTCAACTGCTGTTTTTCTGTTTACTTTGAAAGTTCTTCGAAGAAAATTTAGCACATCGAATGTTATTTTTCTGTTAATTAAATACTCGATTGCGTAAGAAATGTAGACAGCAATCTCACGGTAAAAAGTAACAGTGCGATATGATCAAAAATGGTAAATCATATCAAGAAAAGTTATATACATTCTATTAACACAGAGACGTACACGAACGTCCTTCAATAGTTGAAATATATGCACATATGACATCGAGTTTGATAATCTCATCTGAAAATTTTATTCAAGTCATGTTCAATGTAGTTGTTAAATATAGTGATTTGTTACGAAAAGAATGTGTTGAATGTTTGTACAGTCATGTTGAAGAAAAAGAAATGAAAGAGTCGAGACATAATCATACTCAGACATGAAATGATGCAGAATGATTGTATTGAACTCACAGTTTGTTAGTCAATCATCAAAGTATGCGTTCATGCATTAAAGATTTACGATAAAGTTGTTCTTATTCATCGCAAGCAGTATGATTAGTTCGCAGACCAAATTGTTAATTGAAAACCTTTGTCATTTCCATAGTGTTCATCTTTTAAATGTTTACCGAATGAATTCTGATTAGACAAATCTGCGTGTTCGATCATGTTTTGACATTCGGTGCAGTAGTTATACTGAACATCGGGATGTTCAGTATCTAAATGATGAAGTAATTGACCAAAACGATACAAATACGTGGATTGTTCATTGGTTTCGAACGGACATCGATGAAAGAGTTGAGTTTTGTTATAATTAATTGTGATAGGTTCTTTTCGATCTTCGTTTTCGAAAGATTTCAACTGGCGGAGGAATTGAAGAAATTCATTGATACCGTTGAAACGCCGAAATTGAACGTGATTTTTCAATTGAGTATTCAGTATGATCAATCGTTGGCAAATATCGTCATAAGCAGGATCGTAATTCGCAACGATGACAAAATCATCGTATTGATCATAAATTTGGCCGAGTTTGAAAGATACGTTCATAGTAATGCTATCCTCCGATGTTGGGATGAGATGAATAAGATGACTGTTCGATGCAAAACGTTCCAAATGACGTTGATAAGACTTCGATTTACTTTCATGATAGAACAAGTAGATTCCGCTGTTCAGTGGAAAGTTTCGAAGGAATTCAGGCTGTAAATGGCGAGCATTGGTGACAGAGAGACAATCGATAAGAAAGGCGAACTTTCTGATCGATGTAGAAGTCATTACTAAATTGCGCACTGGAAGACTTTCAATGTGTTCTGTGTTTGCACGGTGCGTAGAGTAATGGAAAAAATCATTCTCTCGCTTTGTATCGTTGTTGTTTTCTGTTTTCGTTTGTAGTTTACAGAATGTCACGTTGAGAAGTTGAGTGGAAATTTCATTAAATTCTTTATAAAGCAACTAATCGCACGAAAAGATACTTCGCAAACCGATGACATCATCCAGTGACACCTATTATCATATGTCCTTGATTGGACTCTTGAATACGAAAATTTTCTAACCCGAATTTTCGTTCCGTTGTCAATCGTTTTCTTCCAAGTTAAGAATGGTCAGCAACAAATCGTCAGACAAAAGCAAAGTAAATTGTTGAATCAAATATTTCATTTTACATATCGTTCTGTTTGTAACAGAAACGGCAAGAAGATAACAATGATGACGAGTACAGAAGTCAGACCCAACGTCCTAGTCAAGTACGTCAAAGAGTGTTCCGAACAACTCGTATTTAATACATTTAGATGTCGATGATTGATGACGAAGCAGAATTACGGTTAAGAGTTCGACTGGATTATCGACAGTTTATTGACGATTTGAATGGTAAGAGAATCTCGTGATATTCGTCGAAAATCATTTGTTTGTCTGCAGTGAATCGAAAATTGTATACTTCACCCAATAATGACGAATTAGAGAAGAAGATCGATCAAGTTGACAAAGCCTTTGCGAAAGGTAACATTGTTGTGAAAGATTTTATGCAAATGAATTTGGTTTGTTGTGTTCAGTAAAAATGCCTCGTGAAGGTGTGCTTGATGCTTCGGCTCTGCGAACCATATCGAATTTAGCCAGTGTACGAATCCGTGCTGCCGATGAAGCAGGAGGCTTAGATCGTGCTTATGATCTAGCACGAAAATGCGAGAAAATTCTTTCGAAATTAGTCGGAAATGCCAATGAATTCTATGAAATCTTTGGTAATTTTCATCATATTGTTCCAGCACCGTGTATTATGTAAGTTGATATTCTCGAGAATGAGGAGTTTATTTCCATATCAATATCAATAAAGGCATGGACGGTTGCCAACGAAACTATTCAGCAATGAGTATCAGGAGAAGCAAAAGCAACGTGCAAAACCTGTGCGCCAACCGAAACTCACTCAAGAAGAATTAGAGAGAACGCGTACACGACCGGAAGAAGTAAGGATCGTTATCTATTATCGTTCGATCATTGATACTAATATTTCTTTTAAGGTTAAAGATTTTAGCGCTGAACTCGGTGAACAAACAATCAAACACATCATGCATATCAAACGGTGTCTTGTTAAACATTACAAAGCCGCAAATTACAGTCCAATTGATTATTTCGAATTTGTTATCGATCCAGATTCATTTGCTAAAACTGTTGAGAATATGTTTCATGTTTCATTTCTTATCAAAGTAGGCAGATATATCCAAGCTATCCAATCGATCTTCACTCGTTTGTTCTAGGAAGGATTTGTTAACCTCTTTCAAGATGATGTGTCTTTACCAGCACTTGGTAAGTCAAACGAGTTACAACGAATACATTCAAAACATTCTCGAGTATTTTAGAACCAACAGATAAAGCGATGAATCGAGCGGCGAGTAGTTCATCGCAAGCCGCCGAATCAACTGCGCACGTGAATCAAATGATAATGGTAAGCATTTTCTATTTTGATAAATATCATCCGATTGTGAAGCGAACATCTATTCTCTTTCGTTTTAGTCGATTACAATGGACGAATGGGAGGTAAGTTAACATTTCCTTGAATTCCTTTCTGTTATCAATTCTGATTTTAGGAATTGATCAAAGTATACGACATTACGGAAGCGAAAATTCGGTCTGAGAACAGCTGAATGCGGCTATGTTCTTTGTTTTTTTTTCTTTGTCACTGGTATATATCATTGTGCCCGTCGTATGGAATATTTTTCTTATTTCATCGTGTATATTCATCGAGAAAACATGTATATGTATTTTTTCCTTTGTTATCAAACATGCTGATGATATTAATCTATATGGATGTTATGTTGAAATAAAAAACAAACAATAATTTTTTTCATCTGCAACTCAACATTTTCTATTCATACAAGTGAAACATTCGAAACTGATAGCAACGTATTCATGTCGAGTATTTGCCGCTCGAACTATAGCGCCTTTTCCATTTTATACGTACGGTTACTAACTGAATTGATTTCATTATATCAAACAACTTTTATTGAGTTTCTCACTTATTTATCATTCTCAGTTTATTTTTGTTTGCTTCGTTACCAATCATTGACTAACAAGTATGGCTAGACATCGTAAACGATCAGCAAAAAGTACTAAATCAGGTTCAACCAAACATAAGAAAACTCATCGAGGAAAACGAGCTGGTGCTGCAGCCAAACATCATCGTCAAGTCAAACGAACAACTCGCAAAGGTGTCCGTAAGACACATCGTTCAGGAAAGAAAGCAACGAACAGTAGCTATAATCTTTATATTCAACATACTATCTCTCAGTAAGATCTTCGTAAGTTGTATGACTAACACACGAATTCATTTGCAATCTTAGGATTAAAGCAGCTGATCCCAATATCACACATCAAGATGCGTTCAAAAAAGCTGCTAGTCAATGGCGTACAGCAGCAGAGAATCCCAAAAATCAACACCATTAGATACCGAGACGATGTTTTCATTTCGTTCCAGTAGTTTGTAGAGTTTTATTGAAAATAAAACATCAAAAACAGATTTTTGTGCGCAGTGTAGCATACCTTGAGGATGGTTGGAATACCTTGAATACTATAGTTCGCTGTGGTAACATATCTTCAGATGAATTATAATAGTGGTTTTTCCAAATGTTAGTTCTTTCCTTACTTTACATATATATGCGCACGGTACAGATATTACCTTTTTCTCCTTCGATCGGTCGGGATTTTTCGAAAATAGTTTAACTTCTGTATTTAGAGTGTACTTGTCCATTTGCTTATTTTCAAAATGAACCAAAACGCATCTGGACTTGACAGTAGATGTCATTACGAGACGTAGATTGCTGTCGCTTTTTTGCCGAGAGAAATAGCGCGATACGATTGATGTGCGTCTCCACAAATAATTGAGTAAAAGTTCTTTTCTGCTCTGTTCAGAGTTTCAAGAAAATGGCGAGTAAATCCGGTATAGCAATGTTAAAAAATGAAAGAAAACGATCTAGTCAGGCAGTAGATGCACCTCCAACGACTGAAGAATGTTCAATATGTCTCAACGACTTTAAAAATCAAGAAGTTGGAATGCCAGAAGGATGTCAACATATGTTCTGTTTCACTTGTCTTTTCAATTGGAGTACAGTGAGTGAACTGCCAACCTTCTTCAATTGACTGTGAACGAATTCGTAGGAAAAGCAAACATGTCCACTTGATCGTGAACCATTTGAGTACATTCTAAAGAAGGAGTCACATTCCTGTTTAAAGCCATATGCCCGAGTACGTTCAAAAGAAGATGACGAATTATACGATTAAATCTTCTGGATTTTCACTAGGTCAACGCAAAGGATGGCAAATTAGAAGCCTTGATAGATGTAAGCACGAACACTTGTGAAGCATGCGGCGATGGCGAAGGCGAATATGTATTATTAGGTTGTAGTCAATGCAATACTAGGTAAGTGTGTAGTACATATACTAAAAACAGAGATTTGCATTTCGCATCGTAGTTATCATCCGTTTTGTTTGAATTCATCGAATACAGAAGCATGGACGTGTCCATCATGTGGGCATACTCATGGAAAAAAACTCCGTATTACTAGTGGCGCCCAACAACGAGCTAGTAAGCGATACTCGACTTCGGATTTGTGCGTGTATTGATCTTTGTTTTTCTTCCGGAAAATAGTTGATGCTATCAGATCACATCGTACCGCGCGAAAGTCTGTAGAAAAGCTGGATTTGTCTTTGTTTAGTCTAATGATTTCTTTAATGTTTCAAGTAAAAACTCTCCACAATCTACTGTTCCACGAAGTCAAGTCCGATTCATGTCAGCACTGAAACAACATCGACGAAAGCTGAGTTATCTTCCATCAAAAGTGCCTGTTGCTCGGTTACCGCGAATCAAACGGCGAATCGATGCTCCATCGCGACCACAGATAGTGATTCCAAAAGCCAAACTTTCAGCGAATGCTTCTTTCATTGACCAGCTACTTTATGCTCAAAATAATCTTCGGACATTAGAAAACGTCCAAATGCACGGGTAAACATACGGATTGTATTGTATGATTATCTAATTGTTATCTATTTAGAGCAAATATACAATTATCATAATCGATTTCGATCAAATTTTATAAATATTTTTCTAATAATCCTGATGAAGCATGTCTGCTTCAAATGTATCTTCTCGTCAAGAAATAAAGCACTTACTGATTGTGTAACTTTAGATACTTTATACCGTGCTAAACAAAAGTCAAGAGGATATTCCTTATCTTTAAAATGCGAAATAACCAATAGCAGCAAAAGAACATTCACGACAACACAGGATTCATAAATATGAAATCTTTTCTTTGTAGATAATATCAATGAGGAACTTATGTAGAGTGCACAACTGCACAGAGGATGATTTACATGAAGAGGAGAAGCCTTTATCCTTAACATTAACTTTACAAATGAACAAGCAGTATTTACGGCAAACGGACGGTCATCAATCATGTCATACCTTACTTCGGAAGGGTCTGACTCATTCTGCGACTCCTGTGACATTACCTAATTCTAGTAAGGTTCAATCAACCGCGTGTCAAACATCTGATGAATTACCAACTAGTAAGGAGAAAAGGAAGTCATTTTTCTCTCGAAATTATCGTATTTATAGTGTTGAACTTGCGTGACGACGAAATCCAAACTCTGTGCAAAATTTCCGCTGCAATCGATCAAATCATTTACAGTGAGTCAAGTAATATATTTCATCATATACCTATCGAAGTATTCCCTACTGTCTCAGCTTCTTCCACGAACAAAATGGACAATTCAAGGTTACCGCTAATGGAACGAATGAAAAGAAGTCAACACTCTAGTAGTCCTATGTCAATACATTTTCAGAAACAAGAACGTTATCAACGTCAGAGACAGATTATTGATGTTACTAAACAAGAATTGAAACCCATATACAAACAACGTCTTATAACGAAGGCAGAATATAAAAAAATAATGAAAAGAGTGGTTGACAAAGTATGTAGTAATCATCGATTAGGAAAAATGGGTTATTTCTGCTTACTTTTAGGCAACTTACGCGAAAAAAAACGATCATAAATGGATCAAGAGAATGATTGACGCATATGTGAATATTTATCGAAAAGATTAGTATCAACACAATTTCAATTGTAAACAATATTTTGTACATATTGATTCATTTATTTTTATTCCAAAACTACAAACATGTAATTAACGAACTTCTCGGAGAACTTGTTTTACAGTTGTATATCAATAATTTTGAACTTTCGGAGAATATAACATAGAAAAAATTTTACTATTCTTATCTACTGGTATTTCTCTTCGTTGTATCTTACCCAGCATCTTTCGTTAATGTCTATATAAAACAGCTGACATCTTCTCATCTCAAAACAATCCACATCCACGGTTTATTTTAGATGTTTCTGATTATACTATTTATCGTACTTTTTATTTATATCGTATTTTTCAAATTATACGATCGGCTTGCCTTTCAACATGGTCGATTGTCACGTCCACGTGATCAGATTTCCACCACGCCTATAACACGAATGGGTCGTGACCAGTTTATCGAACTTTCTTTCGGTACTGTTCATTACATTTACCATCCATCTTCGTCGAAATCATTACCATTGAATGTTTTCGTTCATGGCTATTCGACACCAATGGAAATGTGGCAAGACATTTTTCAAGCACTTGTGGAAGACGATCAACCATGTTTAGTTTATGATCTATATGGTCGTGGTTGGTCAGATTCGCCTCATGTTCCGATGAACATCGATATCTTTGTTTGCCAATTGGCTGAACTACTGTACGCATTAGATCTTCCGTATGATAAACACAACCTCTATGGTGTGAGTATGGGCGGAGCAATCATACAACGTTTCACTGAGTTGTATCCATCGAAAGTGTCGAAACTTATTCTTTGTTGTTCTGCTGGGCTTGGTTTAGTCAAACCGCCGAAATACTACTTTTTTGTCTTGTCGATTCCTTTTCTTGGCCCAGCACTTTTCAAATATGTTATGCAACGTGGTAATGAACAAAAAGATCGTCTACAATGGGCTTTTCCTGATAGTGATCAACATCGAGAATACAAACAATTGTTTCGACTAGGTTGGCAACAACATCCTGGATATTTACGAGCTTTACATTCGACATTAACTAATTTCGATTTTGAAGCTTCACTGTCGGCCACTCAAGCGATTGCCAAATTGAATATACCTATCCTAATAGTTTGGGGAGATAACGATACTTTAATTCCTGTCGAAAATGCCTATCGTTATCATCAACTCTACAAAAATTCGTCGTTGACTATAATTCCCGGTGCTACGCATATGCTATTAATTGAACATTCGAAACCAATTATTGATGCAATACGAGTTTTTCTTCAAAAATAAAGTCAGTTCTCAGAATTTTTCGTTACAGGAAAAGCTCGATTATATCCAGATGAAATACTCTAACACCCATGACAGTTAGCAATTATTTCGCAATAAAATTAATCATGAGAAAGAAAGAGAGAGGAGGAAAATAACGGTAAAGGAAGAGAATGACAATTCAATAACATATATCTCTCCGAGATCCATCCTTAGACTAATGAATTAGAACAGAAAACGACAGCTGCTCACCGTACATTACAACTATTACCAGTAATGATTGCTAGTATCTCGTAATAGCAAATAGCAATCGCGCAGAAGAGTTTACGAATGATCATTATGCAACGAGATACAATCTCTGTCTGTCCGACATCGAATAAAGCCATCATGGATTACAACGGTAGGTATTAGTTCAGATAAAACACGCGTTTGGTTATGTAAGTAGGTAGAAACAAAACTTTTGTAATGGTGTTTAGCAGTCTAACGAAAAAAAACCTCGTGACCTTTGTTCGCTTTCATGGTAATCATATTCAATTGGTTCGTAGGCCGATGCTTTATGAAGAAATAATGTATACTTGTTAATCAAAGTGCTTCTTGAATAAATGACACAATCTAAAAAACAGAAAATTAATAGAATTCAGATAGATTAATTTGAAACTGTTTTTCTCAGAATATTCCTAATGGAATTATTGAAATAAGTATGCAAGATATGTTAATATCGAATGCCAAGCGTCGAACATGAACGATCATGATTTTCTTTCAATGATATTTTCTGTTTTAACTTGATTATTTTGTACCCGAATATTCCTATCATTTCACCATTTACCCTATTCACGCATTGATAAATCCCTTTTAGAGCCTCTCATGATAAAGCATAATAGATGTTCTTCTGTTTGTTCAATCAAATGTTAATTCCATATTAGCATAGAAAGAAAAACAACGAAAAGTCATTTCTTTTCTTCTTTGATAGTCAGATTGCAATGGACTCTCCCCTCTTCGATTACCATATAGCAAATGTCATTGGGTTTTGGTAATGACATTCGCGACAAGCAAGCAGTACATTAACTATCATGTATGCTATTCGTCCATCAATCTAGTATTCAAAGTAATTAGGGACGTTGAGATCATTTGATGATGTTATCAAGTGTGAGTTTTTGTTGTTGTGAATGCTCGTTTTATAAATGCTGCTTCGAGACAAATCGAAACAAACGGAAAAGAGAGAGAGAGAGAGAGACCTCCCTGTGTTCGGCTTTACTTGCTAAACGCCGATCCCGGAGCGAGTTTGTTTTTTGCCAATTGAATCATACACATGGATTGTTCTGTCTTCTGCTGTTTCAGATTAACGATGGAATCGAAAGATACAACCAGTGAAATGAACGCATCACCTGGAAAAAGCCAGCCAAGTATTCATTGCAGCCATCTGAATGAAGTAAGTTGGCTTTCACTGATGAGAAAGAATACTCATTTCACAAGAGAGGAATCCCAAAGGACATTCAAATAAAATCAGAATGCTATTGTGAAATTCGATCAATTTCAAAATTCATTGAGTTACAAACTCGATAAAATATCCTCTAATAAGGAAATATTTTATTATCGTATGCATCGTCAAATCATATCAAAAGAAATTCATTTTTTCCTCTTACGTATATGAATATGTACTCGATCTTGTCCTATGAGAATTCGATTCAAAGCAACAAAATCATATATGTTGCTTGTTTTGATAACTGACTGTTTTTTTAATCTTTATAATCATTTCACGCTCAGACACTCGAGAGCAAGTCGGTTGGTAACCAGTTCGCGATCATCCATCGTTTGGTTTCGAGTACATGTATGTACGAAGTAGAAATTGACTATTCTGCAGGTAAATAACAGGAATTGCCGAGAGGAATAAAGGTTTTTGTGGTATAAAACATTGTGATTGTCATCGATCGAGGTTGATGTTTGACGCGATTGAAAGGCAACACAACGTCATACACTATTGTGTGCAGTAATTTAGTTTTGATCGATAAAGGTAATTTTTTTTCTTCTCTGTCGCTGTCTTCCGAAGAACTGTCATTGATTCGAAAGAATTCACATTTGTCGTGTTCGTTTTGGGTTTTTATTGAAGGTTAGAATACCGAGTCGGAAAAGCGTTAATGTATAGATTTCTCGCTCAATTCATCATTAATGTGGAGACATTCATTGATATTATCGTCATTCATGAGTTTGTACCATTCTGTTGACAATGATTTCCGTTCATCATAGAAATTATCGACATCAGTTTTTTCTCAACAACATTTTTCTCTTTCATTACTTCCAGTCTGCGACAGTTTTTTTCCTCTTCTTCGCTTGTCATTCTATTTTTTGACTATTCCAATGGTATATGGATGTTTGTTGATTGATGGTTCCCTATCAAGTGGTCTCAAGAAAGAGCACATGTGTCCTGTGCGCACATACGCATTCAAGACTATCGAACATGACAATTGCAATTGTCATCCTTCTCATGATCTGTTTCTAATCTTTGCTGCAATGTACACGTTCGATTTCAGTCTAAAAATAAGAGCTCTGTTTGCATATGTGACGTTGACGATTGAATGGCAAAGTTAGTTTGTGTACGAGAGCGATCCATGCGAATGAAAACAAGACGAACCGTTATTGATTGCTTATTGTTATTCTCGCAGAGCGTGTGCATGAAAGAACAGAACTTATGAAAGAGAGATTATCAGAAAAGATACGAAGACTATGTCATGCTGCGGACTTTATTTCTGCTGATTTTGTTTTCTTCAAACAAAAAAAGTCTTTCGCTTCACAATGTAAATAGACCGTGCTTGTTCGCTTTTTAAACTATTGTCTTGATGGATTCTGGCATTCTACGAACGATAGTTGTTCTTTTTGTTCTCCTTTTCCCTTTTGTGCTTGCTGTGAGGGCCTTTGTTTCAGCATCAATCACAATGGAACAAACTACTCCAGTCGATCTTAGAGATATAACTTCATGCATACGAATTGAGTTGTATGTCGAGTGTCTTTGTGTGAGGTGAATCGGTACGAAGAAGACAACGAGATGGAGAGACAGAGAAAGTAAATCTGTTTATTTCTATTGATAATTATATCAAGAGAAATCCTCATTCTTCTTCTTCTTCTTCTTCGTCTAGTTATTTTTCATCTTATTATTGTTATTTCTTGATCATTGATTGTTTTTTCCAGCCTATCTTCTTAGCAATCATTTGATCGTAAAGGCAAATAGTGAAGCAAGTCTATTGACTTGTCATTTCTTCCTCATTGTTGCAGAGCTGAGTTTGATATGATCAGCGACGGAAATTTCAGCTTCTCACAAATACCGGAAATATCATATTGATTTTTCGACTGTCGCGTTGCCGACCGACCATCATGATACATGTGCTCTGAAGACAGGCAACAAAGATTTGTTGTCGTCAGGTATGGATCTATTTTGACACGTTGAACTTCTCATCGATGTAAACCGACGCGAGCACTGTTGTTTTCTCCCTCTTCGCTATGCACGATTCGACATCTTTCATTTCCGTCGATACACGCATAGTTAATCATGACATTTCGTTGTTTTGTTATGTCATCATTAATTTTAATATATATAATATAGTGGAAAGAATTATATTTATAGTTTTTCTTTCTATGTCAATATCCGATATATTCCCTGTTGTCTATTCTTCTCTTTCCTTCTGCCATTTGAACTTGTGAGAAAAGATGAAGAAATGCGTTCAACCTTGTCCGGAACTCGTCAACTATCATTAGCATAATTGTATATTATAGTTAGTTCACAAGTCTTCTTGTATTCAATGAAGATAACGAGTTTTATCACTCTAACTATATATGAAAGCACGAGTATATTTAGATCTTTCGTTGGCTTACGAGAAAGAAATAATCGAATTATTCTTCTTCGATAAAAACGAACAAAAAAAACTAGAGGGAAAGATTTTCAAAAGGACTGTAAATGACAGTCAATTGATTTACACTCGTGCGATTATTGGTCGAATCGCATGTTGTCGAACTGACTAGAATACAAAAGTGCATCATATTTGAAGAGAAAATATGTTAAAGAGTAAAAGATCATTAAAGAAGAACAGATGAGAACAACTAGTTCCAGGTTTTTCTTTTTGCTCGTATTTTGTTGTGTTGGAAATAATATGATGGAATGAGAACAGCGAATCAAAGACAATCGACCGCATCAGTCTATTTCTTTTTTTTTCTTCTTCTTTCTCTCTGTCTTTGGCGTCGGATGAAGACATCATCATCGCTGAGTTTTCCTTTTACGATCGTCAAGAGAAAAAAATGGAAATCGAGATGTGATGCCGTTTTCTCTATGTCACTGTCGATGTTGCGCACAGTGTCGATCGGATATAAGATTGTACAAATAGTTAATTAAGACAACGATTGCTACTACTTGTCATCGTTTTCGTCGAGAACTTCAACTGACGACAGACAGCTAACATCATTTCATCGACGGAAGACAATATCGACACAAAAAATAACAAAACTTACCATGGCTTCAGCAGTACTCACGACTCCTATTCCATCACCGGCGGGCAAGGTTTGCACGAGAATTTCCCTTTCCAACATTACTCATAGATAGACACAGAGAATGTATTGATTTTGTAAACATTTATCGAACATCTATGGATCACTGATAATTCTATCTATATTTATATCTATTTAGAAAATGCCAGTGGAAGGAAGCTATGCTATATGGAATAATCGTGGAGGATCAGGAAAAACCAATTTAACTTATCATTTAGCGATTAAATATGCATATCGAAATCCGGATAAAACCATTCTTGTCATTGATATGTGTCCACAAGCTGATCTCAGTCATGCCTTTCTTGGTGAGTTCAAGACGAATTCGTCTCTCATTGATATATTGTCTACTGATTAATAAGCATGAAGATTGTTAATTAAGAAGAAAAAAAAGCATAGAGCCGCAAGCAATGAGCAGGAAAAAAAAGCATATCAAAGTTGGTAATGAGAAATGTGCTTATGTCTAATACATGTTGATTAACATTAAAAATTAATTCTATTTGATTTGGATTCTATTATTAATTGAAATTGCACTTGTCAAAAAAAGTAAAATATAGTCATAGCCAGAAAATGTTTTCTCTAGGCTAATCATCACGTTAGTCTCTTTCTTTTTCTTTTTTCGTCTTTTGTTCTCGAAGAAAAAAGAAGTTGTTTTCTTCCGCTTCTAGGTGACGACGAAGAAGGCCATGATTATGTCTCTCAGATAGGTTCACTCAAAAAAGATCCAATGATACTTGACGGACAGCAACGTATACCACGCACGGTCGCGGGATACTTAGATTTATTCACGTCAGTCGGATTACCTACAACAGTGGACCCGCGAACATTTCTTTTCAACGTGTCGAAATATAATCATCAATTACCTCGCAATGTAAGACATTCAGATCAACTTGGACGTCTTCGTACTTTCTCATTTAGGTGTATCTTTTGTGTGGCGACACTTCACTGGAATTACTAGGTAAAGCAATGGATTATAAACGTAGCGCCAGTTCGATAAGTCCATATACGAATCCATGGCGAACGATCACGCAGAGTTTACGCGCATTTGTACAGAAAATTGGCGAGCGTCGTGGAATCAAACTGATGACATTTATCGACACGAACTCATCGTTTAGCATTGCAACTGAGATTGCATTGACTGCAGTTGACAGAATCATTCTACCTGTTAGTGAGGATCATCTGCATCGCAATGGTTTTGAATATCTTTTTAGGTGAGTAAAAGCCAACGACAAAGCAGTGATTCTTGTCTTTTCTTTTCCTTCTTTAGTCTTCTTTATGGTTTCTCTCAACCGTCCAGTATATATTATTATTATCGACATTATAGTTTCTATTATCGTGCGGATGAAAACGGTGTGAAGATCCCGAAGATACATCTGATTCTATGTCGGCCATCGTCGATTAATAAAGATTTGAAACTAGGTCTCGGAAGTCAATCGTTTCCCAAAGCCGAAGAAATCGAGAAATGTTGGCGATTTGTTTACGATGTCTATATTAAACATCGCGATGCATTTGAAATTCATTCGAATACAAAGGGTTCGTCGTCACTGAACGTCTCCTCGACATCGATCGATTGTCAATCAACTAGTTTATTGAATAATCACACTCATGCGTCATCCTCTCCAGAAACATTCGAAGATTTCATGCGACAGTATGTCATCAACATCAGCCATGAAATCAATACAGTTTCCCGACTTGCTGTGAAATCTCATTCACCACTATTAGCTGTTAGACACCCTCACCATTCACATGAACATCAATCAACTGCACAAACGTTCGATAAAACATTGAACGAGATCGTCGAACGCATTTAAATTCATGTCTTCCTTATCTGATAACAAAAACACATTAGAGGCAAATGTCTCTCTTCTGAAGAAAGTGACAATCCTCGCCCTTGAACAAAAGTATAAACAAATCAGGCAGACACATACCTTCGGTGAATGTACTATGATCAAGCAAAACAATGTTTCGTGTTATTTATTCATTTCTTCCGCTTTCCTATTGAAACTTAGTCGAAAATCATGCAGTTGATACCTTACCGAGTGAACGACGAACATTTTATCCATCTCTCTCTCTCTCTCTCTGATAAGGAAGATGACAATGTAAGAACATGCTCGTGTTTTTTTCTAATATTTGATAGTAAATTAACAAATTTTGTTCTTTATAAAAGTTTATATAATGAATAAATTAGATTGGATTGAACTATGCCGGTGTTTATATCTCGTTGCTAATGATACTGTTTATATCTTTGAAATTTGAGCGTGTTACATCATTTCAGAGGGTTAAAAAACGAAATTTGAGTTCATTGACAAGTGATCAACGAAAGAAATTACGTGAGAACATGATTTTATTTATTTTTATATACACCTTTCTAATCCCTCACTGATCATCATTCATATTATTTCCACCTCTCGTACGCACTTCGTTTCTCTCTCTCCCTCTCTCTCTCTCTCTCTCTCTCTCTCTTCTACGCATTGAGTAATCTGTTCGCCTTCATTATGTACATTCATACTTATCTCAAACAGTCGCCAGTGATTAGTTTTATTCATCATGATTGCCATATATAGTTGTAATGGTGTATCATCATACACTTCCTAATTCCTCTTTTCTTCCCTCTACAAGGCAACATGACAATAATGATGATCAGGTGTTAGTCTTCTCTCCCTCTCTTTTCTTTTCATTTCGTTGCTCATTGCTCAATCCAACATATGACATTGGATAAAGCCGCGGAAGAAAAAAATAGTACCTTAACCGTAGTTTTATGCAATTGATCGTATTACGATCACACCTCAAACTATCTGATCAACATCAGTCTTCGATCTCGAAAGTGTTCTCATCATGGTAAGTGATCTTTACCGGAAAAAAAGAAGAAGAAGAATTGAATCGATCTCGTAGTATGATAACTTTTTCTCTACCGAGTTAACATATGACATATAGATATGAAGGACACTTTCTTTGCAACATGTTGTTGGCTTTACTCTTGCTTACAGTTGATTATTTTAATCTACTATTAAATAGTTTGAGAGATCTGATTTTCTTGTTCACATGAACTAGAGGTGAAATGGTAATACACTTCGGGTTTTTTTCTCCTCGTACGCGCGTTTTGCTTTTAATCCCTCATCCCTCAAATTGTCCTTTGTGAAATTGAAATTACAATAAAACAAGAAGACAAACAATAGCGACCTGATCAAGGTTTTCGTCATTCTCATTCTGAGTGTTTATGTGAACAATGAATAAAATAAAGAGGAAAAAGAAGATGAAGAACAAGGAAGAGATACACCTTCAACTTTGAAACAAACAGCACAGGGATAGACTAGCGAGTAAATAGCAATTTCTTTTAAATATACCGACGTAAGCAGAGGATATAAAATCAAGAGAATAAACGTCAATTTGACGACATAATATATTTTTGAAAAAAATGGTAAGTAAATCACAGTTCAATATAACTGACTGCATTTTCGTCTACTATATTAGATTATTCACTGGCTATTCCTTATATTCATTTTTTCGTATGCACATGCTAAACCGACTAATACAACAAATGATCATTGGCGGCGATCAGGTTTATTTCGAAACATCGTTTTGTATTTGGAAATAAGCTTTCGCTTTATGTTTTAGTGATTCCGTCAGTGTTATCGGGCCGATCAGCTATTTCGATAGTTGAGGAAGATAAACGTTGCTTTGCGTGTCCGAATATACCTGACACAGGCATCAACAATCGATGTATTGTTCCTTGCCATTATAATCAACGATGTTATTTACGAGCTTTACATGCTAATGCAACGCGTAATTATCTTTTTCGGAAAACAAAGACCGTAGACACTCTAAAATACATGTTTTCTTTTTTGTTAAGTTACTGATCGACGTTGTACCGATGAGCAATGGGTACGTGATTTGCTCGTCGATGGTTGTCTTACATATAATGGTCAATATTGGTGTATGTGTTCTACTGATCTATGTAATTCCGGTGATTTTACATCTATTCGTGGTATGATAAATATATCCGAAGGGCATTTAGATACATGTGATCGAATTTCAATTTGCTATTAGGATATGATGATTGTTCAAATGATCCGTGTCCTTCGGGAACGATCTGTCTTGATACAAAAGATGGGTTCAGTTGCATATGTCCACCATGGCAAGATGATTGCACGTATGGTAAGCGCTAATAGTTATTTCAAGGTAATTCGATGATTTTCATTTTTTTTTACCATAGCATCAAATATCGGCTGTTCTTGTAAAAACGGTGGTCGATGTCTTATGGGCCTTGGAACATATGTTTGCGAATGTCCGTACGGCTACAATGGATTAAGTTGTGAAACAAGTAAATTTTAATTGAATAACAGCTGCTTTTGACATTTGTTGGCATACGTTCAATTGTTTAGGAGATATTTGTATACCAAATCCATGCATGAACGGTGGTACATGTCAGTCACAAGGTCTACTCAGTTTTACCTGCCAATGTCGACCTGGCTTCCAAGGACTTACTTGTCAGATATGTAAGTATCGAAGTAGTTGTGAATTGTGAATTGATCTGTTACATCATAGGTGATGCATGCATCCCCAATCCGTGTCAAAATGGTGGATCATGTATTTTCGACGAACCAACTGGCTCTTTTCGATGTTCATGTCCACCTGGATACACAGGTCGTACTTGTGACATTAGTAAGTAAAGACATTTATTCGTTGTAAATAGTAACAATGTCATTGATTTGTAGGTAGTTCAATAACACAGAGTCCGCCTTCAAATCCTTGTTCACCGAATCCGTGTCAAAATGGAGGAACATGTCAACCAAATGGTGCTGGAAGTTTTACATGCCAATGTCCCGTTGGATTCCAAGGATTTTGCTGTGAATCACGTGAGTAAAATCGAAAATAACTATATTTGACCTTCTCATGCATTGTTTTTAACATGACAGGTGTCGATCCTTGTACACCGAATCCTTGTCAAAACAACGGTCTTTGCACAGCAAGTGGAACTTCCTTTTTCTGTTCATGTTTAACTGGCTTCACTGGACAACTTTGCGAAACACGTATGCTTCTAAACCGAACACAAAATGCGATGAGTATATTGATCTACTCCTACGCTAGGTGATCCCTGTGCACAAAATCCTTGTTTGAACGGCGGTCAATGTACATCGAATAGTTTTGGCGGTTTTACCTGCCAATGTCCGCTAGGGTACACTGGACTACGCTGTGAAGATCGTACGTTGTAACATCAACCATAATTTCTCCTAATTAAATATCTCCCGTTTAGGTGATGACCCATGTACAAGTCAACCATGTCGAAATGGTGCGACATGCCGACCTGTCAACGGTAATTCGTACCAGTGCATCTGTCCACCTGGCTACTCAGGTGCTGACTGTTCAATACGTAAGTTTAGTTTTCTATTGCGCATCGTAGAGGAATAATCGACGACGTATATGAATACAGGTGACGCGTGTGCCGACAACCCATGCTTGAATGGTGGCACCTGTATGCCAAATGGATTTGGCGGATTTGTTTGTCAGTGTCCACCAGGATACAGTGGTCCACGTTGTGAAGATCGTAAGTCTATCTAGAGAACCATCGAGCATGTTTGCGCTGATTTTACCTTCTATCAGGTGATCCCTGCGCTTCTCAACCTTGCATGAATCAGGGCAACTGTGTGCCACAGAATGGTGGGTACAGATGTGTGTGTCCACCAGGCTTCACCGGCACGAGATGTGAAATCCGAGATGCATGTCAAAGTAATCCTTGCATGAATGGTGGAACATGCCGCCCAGTCAATGGAAATGGTGGATACCAATGTGTCTGTCCAACAGGATATAGTGGACCGCGCTGTGAAACAAGTAAGATGACTAGTTGGTCGAAGGAGAATGCTAAAAAGGGCAACGCAGATGAAGTTGTGAGCATAGATATATTAAAGAATGACGAGCTATGCATTTTCTAGGAGATGTTTGTACGCCAAATCCATGTCTGAATGGTGGTCAGTGCATATCGAATGGTTTCGGAGGATTTGACTGTCGATGTCTGCCGGGATACAGTGGTCCACGTTGTGAAGATCGTAAGTCTATCTAGAGAACCATCGATCATGTTTGCGCTGATTTTACCTTCTATCAGGTGATCCTTGTGCTTCTCAACCTTGCATGAATCAAGGCACATGCACGCCACAGAACGGTGGATATCGATGTGTATGTCCACCAGGCTTCACTGGCACGAGATGTGAAATCCGAGATGCATGTCAAAGTAATCCTTGCATGAATGGTGGCACTTGTCGTCCTATCAACGGAAACGGTGGATACCAATGTGTCTGCCCAGCAGGATTCAGTGGACCACGATGTGAAAATAGTATGCATGAATGATTGCCATCTACTGTTCATACAGATTGTGGATGGAATACTTATTTATTTAGGAGATCCATGTGCTCAAAATCCGTGTCTTAACGGTGGTCAATGTATTGCGAACGGATTAGGAGGATTTGACTGTCGATGTCCACCCGGATACAGTGGTCCGCGTTGTGAAGATTGTATGTTTGGAAGAGGTTCGAAATAGTATGTCTTCGTAAATCTTCTTTGTTCTAGCGAACCCTTGTGCAAATAATCCTTGCGGTAGTAATGGGCAATGCATACAGAGTAATGGTGGATTTTACTGTGAATGCAATTTGGGCTTCTATGGTAATCGCTGTGAACGTAAGTATGATGAAATGAGATTTAAGGGGAAAATAATGAGTTATCAAAATAGGTCGAGTATGCCAGCCGAATCCGTGCACAAATGGCGGCACGTGTGAAGCCCGTCCAAATGGTGTCTTTCATTGTACATGTCCACCAGAATTTCAAGGTCAACGATGCGAATTTCGTAGGGCATTCTTCTTGACCGAAACAGGATTTATTTCTCTTTGCGTACTCTTTAGGCAAAGTTTGTGAACCGAATCCATGTGTGAATGGCGGCACATGTAGTCCGTACGGTCTCGATACATATTCATGCAATTGTCCATTTGGCTACACGGGCCGAAACTGTGAAACTCGTAATCTAAACTAAGATAATACAATAACGATGCTACTATGATACTATTTCCAGGTAATCCATGCATTCCAAATCCATGTCAAAATAGTGGCCGCTGTCAGCCCAATATCGCCGCAGGTACTTATACTTGCAACTGTCCGGTAGGCACTTCTGGCCCCAATTGTGAAATAAGTGAGTGATATCTATGCACGTCATAATCATCATCGGAGACTTTGAAAACAGGGGATGCTTGTGGAAGTAACCCATGCCAAAATGGTGGCACATGCCGTCCTGTGAATGGCAATAGTTATCAATGCATTTGTCCAACAGGCATTTCCGGAACTAATTGCGAGATCCGTAAGTAGATTTGATACTAGATCACAAACTTCCTTCTTCCATAATGTACTTACGACCTTTAAATAATGCATTTTAGGTGATCCATGTGCAGAGAATCCTTGTTTGAATGGCGGTCAATGTACATCGAATAGTTTTGGCGGTTTTACCTGCCAATGTCCGCCCGGATACACTGGACCACGCTGTGAAGATCGTACGTTGTAACATCAACGGCGATTCCTCCTAATCAAATAGTTCTCGTTTAGGTACTGACCCATGTACAAGTCAACCATGTCGAAATGGTGCTACATGTCGACCTGTCAACGGTAATTCGTACCAGTGCATTTGTCCGCCTGGTTACTCAGGTGCTGACTGTTCAATACGTAAGTTTCGCTATACTACGTACAGAAAGAAGATAGAAACGAACATATGTGATTGTCTGCAGGTGATCCATGTGCAGAGAATCCTTGTTTGAATGGCGGTCAATGTACATCGAATAGTTTTGGCGGTTTTACTTGCCAATGTTCGCCCGGATACACTGGACCACGCTGTGAAGATCGTACGTTGTAACATCAACGGCGATTCCTCCTAATCAAATAGTTCTCGTTTAGGTGCTGACCCATGTACAAGTCAACCATGTCGAAATGGTGCCACATGTCGACCTGTCAACGGTAATTCGTACCAGTGCATTTGTCCGCCTGGTTACTCAGGTGCTGACTGTTCAATACGTAAGTTTAGTTTTCTATTGCGCATCGTAGAGAAATAATCGACGACGTATACGAATACAGGTGACGCGTGTGCCGACAACCCATGCTTGAATGGTGGCACTTGTATATCAAATGGATTTGGCGGATTTGTTTGTCAGTGTCCACCAGGATACAGTGGCCCACGTTGTGAAGATCGTAAGTCTATCTAGAGAACCATCGAGCATGTTTGCGCTGATTTTACCTTCTATCAGGTGATCCTTGTGCTTCTCAACCTTGCATGAATCAGGGCACATGCACGCCACAGAACGGTGGATATCGATGTGTATGTCCACCAGGCTTTACTGGCACGAGATGTGAGATCCGAGATGCATGTCAAAGCAATCCTTGCATGAATGGTGGAACATGCCGCCCAGTCAATGGAAATGGTGGATACCAATGTGTCTGTCCAACAGGATATAGTGGACCGCGCTGTGAAACAAGTAAGATGACTAGTTGGTCGAAGGAGAATGCTAAAAAGGGCAACGCAGATGAAGTTGTGAGCATAGATATATTAAAGAATGATGAACTATGCATTTTCTAGGAGATGCTTGTACTCCAAATCCATGTTTGAATGGTGGTCAGTGCATATCAAATGGATTGGGAGGATTTAGCTGCCGATGTCTGCCGGGATACAGTGGTCCACGCTGTGAAGATCAAGATGGTTGTGCGAGTCAACCATGTAAAAATAATGGTGCGTGCGTCAGTTCAGCTGGCGGTGGATATACCTGTCAGTGTGCAACAGGCTTCCAAGGTCAGAATTGTGAACAAGGTAATGTCCTTCAATAGTTTATCGACATGACAGCTGCACATATTCTTTTTTCAGTTGATATCTGTGGTGTAAAAAATCCTTGTATCTGTGGTACATGCCAAAACGATGCATCCAGTTCGCAAGGCTTCCGCTGCTTCTGTCCACCCGGATATTCGGGCAATCGATGCGAAAAACGTAATGTTTCCGGCACACTGAGGAATGATCTGAAACGGTGGTCTGTTTTAGTGCTTAGCTGTCTAGATAGCGGAGAAGAATGTATCAATGGTGGTGAATGTATACAACGGCCATTGGGCGATCATGTCTGTTCGTGCCCATATCCCTATTGTGGCCTTCGTTGTCAATACCAACGACCTTTTTGTGATGGTAAAGTAATTCATATATTTGATGTTATCATGTTTACTTCGATCGTTAGGTTCGTCAATGGGTGCTACATCAGTTGCAACAACAACATTAAATCCAACATGCTCATCCAGTCTATGTAATAATCGTGGTGTATGCCAAACGTTTGCCTACGGTGCAGGTATTCGTTGCTTCTGTTCAAGAGGATGGTCTGGCTCACGATGTCAATACGGTATGGAGGTCTATTTGAAAAGACGATTAACTACTGAATCAGTCTGATTTTTTCTAGCAATGCGTGTAACGAATGAACGCAGTCAAAATCTAATACAAAGCAACCGAACAATGCTAACCAGTACAAAAGCGTCGGTTAAGCAATAAGGAGCATAATTTAACAACACATATATTTCAACATGGATATATACATAACTATTCTTTTTGCAAACGTTATTACTTGTAGTTGTTCTACTTGCAGATATACATTTTCTTCTCTTTTCGAGAACAGTATACGTTCAATATCGTTTATCCTTTCTTTTGTTATTCATTTCGTTTTTCTTCGCTCAGTTTAAAATAAATTGATGATTATAAAAGAAATTTTTGAAAAAACGGTAACCAAAAACTGATCCGTATTTAGAAAATCAAAAGAAAACGTTCGAAATTATTAGTTAAATTCGAGAAGAAAGTTCAAAAGAAAACGTTTAAAGTAGAAAGTACGAAGAGTATCGTCAAAGTTTGATAGAACGTACAAATTGGTGATGAATTATTGCCTGAGTTAACTGCTTGCAGCATGTTGTGTCTAAAGTGAAAAGTAAAGAAATATATTAGATTTTGCCTTCTATCAGTATGAAATTAGAATCAGCCGACGTATGTGGCGATGACATGTTATCTCTGCTTAACATAATTCAAATTTAATAACGCTATCATGAACTATAATGATTAATAGCTATGTACTTCAATACACTCTTATTTGAATGTAATGAGTCGAAGACAGACAATGATAATTTACCTATTCTTAGTTGTTTCATTTGATGAATGTGCAAGCATAGCGTTTCCATTAGCTTCATGCTGATGTTCACTCCATTGTGTAACCTTACCCGTCCATTTTTTAGATACAGGTTGGACTGGTTGTTGAGATACAGGTTGGGCTGGTTGTTGAGATACAGGTTGGACTGGTTGTTGAGATACGATTTCATGCTTATGTTGAGCTTTTTGTATAATTACATCTTTATGAGCATCGTGATTTTTCTGCGCCAGTTGATTTTTACGGATATGCTTACCTCCAGATTCAGTTGCATCTTTACATGCCACCTCAGTCGTAGCTTCAGGCGTGGGTGTCTTTGTATGAGCGTGTTCAGTAGTAAATATATGTGAAGACGCAGCTGCTATGACAGGAACATGTGTGCTATCTGGATTTGAGAAGAGCTTTAAAAAAAGGATGGATCTCTTCTCGAGCAAAGTAAGTAAATTACTGGCTCAACAGATGGACTCTGCGTGATGATTGCTACAGGATGAAACAAGTTTTTTAATGGTTGACTTGTAACAATTTCGATTGAACTTGATAATGTAAAGCTCTGCTCAGCTCTTTCGAGGTTTTTCCAATCTTGGAGAACTATATCACGAAATGGCTTACTAATACTTTTCTCATATCGCTGGTAAGGCTCAGTTCCATTTTGTGCAATTGCATCACGTATTTGTTTTTCGCACTTCCATATTTGGAGTGGTAAGTACATTAATTTGAATATATGTTGATTACAATATTTCCTACTCATATTTCCCATTGCTTTTATAATTGCGCTTTGCGGTCGCTTCGGCGAGATTGCGCTCTCAAAAGCGTGAAGAATTGTTTCTTTTTGATCTTTATATTTCTCAAGATTCCTGTATATACAAACGAGAAAACGTTCATGAATTCAAATTTTCTATTACTCTTCACGTTCCTTCATAGTCGATTGCGATTGGTTATAATAAAAGTCACACGTCAAATATAAATACGGATTACTTTGATGAATTTCTTCTAGTTTCTTATGGCTTAAGAGAAGCAATCATATTCAAAACTCATCCGAAATCAAGAAAGCAAATTGACGAACCATAAGTATATATCATCAAGCACTAGTTCAAAATTATGATTGATATTGGTCAAATAATCATTAAAGAGATCATCTGTTTCCATTGCTGCACAACATTCTTCGTACGCTGCCGAAGCTACTGAAAGATGGCGGGTTAGCGGTTTGTCTGCTACGTCTGTATATGCTAAAAGTTTGTCTTTCATATCCTCCATATCTTGGTTAATGATTTCAGGTGACACTGGTATTTTGTTTGTAGTTTGAACGTCCGATATGTTTTTCCAAGCAAGCTAAATAACAATACATATCAACATTCAAACGATACGAAAAACTGATGTCTTATCTTGTTAAAAAAAAGTTAACGGCGGCATAAAACTACGACTCAATACTTTCGGAATCCATCAATATGAAGACTGCAAGTCAAGCAAAACCTATCTATGGTCTATTGTAAGATAGTGCTCCTCTAATGATTGACTATAATTTAATTGTAGAGAAACGTATCGAAATATAGAAACACCGATACCGCAAACTTTGAACAAGTAAAATAAAAAAAGTAGTAAGTGAAAAATTTTTTATACTGCAGACTTCCATTCTAAACATGTCTAGTAACGAAATTGTCACATTCTCCATTTTTGCACTATCCAATACAATCTTTAACATTTCCTCCTTTACAGCATACCAAAGCAAATCCTTATTTCTTGACAGATTCAGAAATATCTCTCTTAGTCGTCTATTATACGAGTGCTTGAGGGGGAGGGGATATCAATACATACATTTATTGCGCTGAGTAAAGTAGCTACGACGTCAAACAGCCTGGAACTAATGATTTGAAAGTTCGCGTAACTATCGCCTCCATCGTTTGCATTCAACAGGCGTAGTCGATACTTCTCTTCGCACATAAGTATTGCTTCAGGATCCCAAATACTTATTAAAACTGATCTGCAAAATGGATACGTTGCGTTTTCATATTCAAAAACCGGCTGCATCGAATTGCTAAATCGTTCCAATGCTTCCTGAACTTTTGAAAATAACAAATTACGAGTGGCTTCCGGAAGCTTTCTAATGATGAATTGGATTTCGCATACAATAACTATGTATCATGATAAAAATCCACTGACCTGTAAATGTCCCCCCTCATCGCATCTGCATGTTTTATAGACTGAGTGCACTTGTCAAGATTTTGCGCAGAATGTTTTTCACGGCATACATTCACAATTATAGCTTTCGTTTTTCTTGAAGAATAACTTGCAACGTATCGCTGCCACAGATCCTTATGCATGATTTCATCCCACATACAGCACATTATAAACGCCATAACCAGTGCCCGTTCGTGTTTCACAATCAAATTATCATTTGCTGGCAATGATCCGTGCACCAGATTGCTTATTCTAGCCATATCAGTGCGAAAACCATCTTTCAAACGTCTTATCCTTTCTACGAGTTTCCAATAAACATCCAGTTTAAAATATAATCATACATACCCGTTGCGTCAAGTGCACTTGCCACAATTGAAATGGTCGTGGCATCATAAGCATTCCCTAGTGGAGCGGCAGGAATTCCTATAACAGTAAATTACAACGAATTTACATCACTGATTCAACCAAATCGAGGGCACTAGAGTCCTTCTCCACAAAACTTACGCAGCGCTAGAGGCGGGATCGCAGAATTTGACGCTATTATATGACCAGAAGGAGTAGAAACAGATTCAACAACAGATAATCCATTATTGAAAGGTAACACTAAATTTTCGTGATTCATCGAAAGAAATCCAACTAGCATGCTAATGTTTTACGAGGTCCTTACCTGCTGGTAGAAGAGAGGTCACTGTATGGGCACCTGTTGTTTTATCCACAACTGGTAGCGGAGCAACATTCATCACTAAATAAAGCATTTGCAGCAAATATGTGTGACCAAATCAAATAAATTCGTATGGTTTGAACCGGTTTTTCCAAGTACGTACGCGGTGGCAGGGGCGGGATAACTGCGCTAGGAGATGTGCCGACATCAGGTTCCGCAGCAGCACTGGTTGATGCAACAACAGAGTTTACTAAACCAATTATCCATTTTAGGTTCTCATTATCAATGCAAATATATGTGACAAATGAGGAATGCTTTCGACAAATACATACCCACTAGTTGGTGCCCATTGGCTCCATGGGTAGATGTTGCAATATGAGAAGGAGCAGCAACAGTTGCAATGGCAGGTGCAACTGAATCGATACTCAAAATTAGCCGTCGCCATGAATCCCAATGAATGAACAGAACAGGAAGATGATTTTTTTAGGCACATACCAGGCGGTGGAGGTTGAACTGCTACATCAGACGCTGCGGTATTATCGGAATTAATCACAGAGTTGACTGAGTTGGTTTCTAAAAATTAGATCCCACCATTAATTTAAGAAAATGAATACAAAATGACATACCCGGTGGCAAATGGCCGTTCGCTGCTGCGCCGTCAGAAGTAGCAGGCGTTTGTGCCGCAACAGAGTTCGCTAAATCGATTATTGAGAATGAATTTCGATCACTCGTTTGCAGAAATATATGAAATATTGGCTTTACCTAGCATGAACTACATACATAATCTGGTGTGAAAATATTTGATAGAGAAAGTGGCAGTCCTATGGGATGTGGAGTCGTGAGAAGTGTTCGAAGGTTAGGAAGATGAAACGTTATTTGGAGTCTGTGTTAAAGCGAAATGAAATACAAACGTCTTTCCATGAATTGAAATATAGATGTGCATGATAGTATAGATGGTCTGAGATTTGGATTTGGACGCTTCTCCGGTTGAAATGATCAACGGTAAGGTTTAGAGGTTATGTCATACATGAGTGCATCGAGTAGGGTGACAGGATTTTACTTGGAAATAGTACTAGTTACGTGAAAGCTAGGTTTGTTTCTCAACAGGCTTCTTTTTAGAAGTTACACGAAAAACCGGATAATGTAAAATATCAGTGCGAGAGAATGTTGTTTGTTGTCGGGTGGAAAATATACCGGTGGATTTAATATATATGACTACTCATGCTATGTTATTGAACAGACTGTATTTTTAACCCGACAGAGAAAATTCGAAGTGGAATAAAGTGACGACAAAAATTACACTAGTGGATTTGATGCCTACCTAGGACTGCTTGTGATGCGTCGTTCTGTGCAGCTTCGAACACACCGGTACCTGCGTCTGCATCAGTAGGCTTTGTGTTCTGGGCGGAATCTTGTCGCTTTTCGCGGTGCATGCCATTCATCAGTTTATAATTCTGCGATAAAATCGATCGTACGTTTCGTTGTAAATGTTCTGCATTGACATCATGGCCTTGTTTAAACGTAAGAAGGTGTGCTGCAATGGATAATTAGAACACATTTTCTTATTAATCATATGAATTATCCGTCGTCAGAATGGGAAAGCTTGAAGTTACCTTCGGTAAATACTGTCAGTTGATAAATATTGAAAACCAAAATAAACGAAAGAAAATACTGGATAATCATAACTGAAGATATTAAATTCAGAACAGAAGGTAGAACGCAAGATTGATAGTTTTAGTTTTGAACAATAGATACAGCAAACAGAGAGAATTGAAAGTGATGGAATGAACTGAAAATAGACTATTATTCCGATTTTTCTTAGTGATTAATAAAGCGCTTCAAAAAGAATTCACGCGCTCATTCTAGTCGGATGATCATTACCTTTTACAGTTGATTCAAGTCAAGATGGCTTGAGAGATATTTCGAGAAAGTAATATCCGCGTAGACAACTAGCGCTGCACGAGTTACGTTCGTATAATATGGTCGACATCGACTGTGGCGCTATGCAGTCATTGCACACCAACGGAATAATGATCATCGTTCGTGTCGTTTTCTTTCTTATTTTTTGAAAGATCATATTCTCGAAGGAAAATTCATCAGAAATCGTAGTTTATTTATTTCTCTATAGTAACACGATCTTTGAAATGTCGGATGAAGAAGGCATTCTCGAAGATGGCGATGAAGATGAAGAAGAAGACGAAGAAGAATATAACAATCCATCAGTCGAACCTGTCATCGATGTGTTGCAAATTGACAATGAATTATCTTCGACAAAATATCGTTTCAAGAAAAATGAAATCATGCTTTGTTATCATGGCGTACTTCTCTACGAAGTCAAATGTGTGGATCATAAAATGAAGGAAAACGATAGTGGCAATTTCCATCGTCCATCGTATTTGGTACATTATTGCGGTTGGAGTTCGAAATGGGATGAATGGGTAGATGAAGCTCGTTTGGTTAAAATGGACGAAGCTGGTTTGAAAAAACAAGCAGAACTACTTCACCAACATGGAAAAGGCAAAGCACGCCTGAAAAATTTGCGGAAGAACAACAGTACGAGTCCATCGAAACGAACAACTAGTCGATCCATATCGGATCATTCGACAAGTACGAATATCGACTCGACCACTACGGAATTACCCAACAACACCAATAGTCATTTTCCTCTCGAAGAAACACCATCGTTGTCCGGACGAAGCGATACGGGAAGCAGCAGCAGTAGCAGTAGTACTACCAGTGAACTGATCACGAACACAGAGTTAGCTGCAACTAGTAATGATATAAGTGAACCTGATGCAAAAAAATTCAAACGAACTGTGAATACAACTGGAAAGCTACCAACGAAAGAAAAAAGTAGGCCGAAGTTTCATTAGAATCCTCTTATTTCTTTTATATCTTTAAGAAGCAGAAGCAACGACAATCATTGTAAATGATTTATCACCAACCATATCTGCTCAACATGAGATATGTCAACGCTTAACTCGTCGATTCTATACCTATCAAATGGAATGGCTACATTTTCCATCCGAACTAGTCGAATTCTTGATAAACGATCGTGATTTAATCAACAATCAGAATTATCTCCTTTCAGTTCCACCACTCGATTCATCGTTGATCATTCGAAATATTTTCAATAATTATCTCGATCAACAAATCAACGAATGTTCATTAGCCGAAGTACTCGCTATTCGAACACTGATTTCCTCGTTAATTGACATGTTTAACATCGCCCTGGGCAAATGTTTATTGTATCGTTTTGAACGTTTACAACTGCGACAATTGTTAGAAAAAGATTCGTCAATATCCCTTTGTGATTACTATGGCTCGATGCATTTACTTCGATTTCTTTGGCGTATTAAAGATTTGTTACGTGATATGAGTGCGAATAGCAATCGCGATGAATTCGGTTTGTTGTTGAGTCGAATTCAACATATTTTGAATTATTTATATGAAAATCGAACAATCCTTTTCCCTCCTAGTGAATATGATATTTGTTCGACAGAATATTATCGTTGTTCGTTGCAATGTTTTCAATGAAAAAAAAATGCAGTCTGTGTTTTTTTTCGTGTGTATTTTATTATTATTATTAGAAAAGAGATAAAGCTAATAAAGGAAAAAACGATGTTTAATGTAAAATATTTGATGAAAAGAAGAAATCATTCGTGAAATCAACTAAGTGAGTAAATCAAGATGTTCCTGTTGACAAGCAGCACAATCATGGTTGGATCGGAATGAACTTTTATGGTTATGTGAGCGAGAATGACGCACAGTTGATTTCTTATGTCGATTGTGTTTGGATTTATCAAGAATATCGACTAACGCATCGGATGTTAACCAGTCGGAACCGTAGAGATCATTTGCATTCGAAAGATTTAAGGAATCAAAGTTACAGGAAGTGTATTTTGAGTTCGGTCGATTTTTGCGTCGACTTGACGTCGTTTCCGTGCTTATACTAGTATTCAGTCCAAGATTAGACAGACTGGCAGCTATTTCTTGGGCTCTCTTACGACGCGTATCTTTAACCGTTTTTGGAACGAATGTTTCGCGCTTGGACTGATCAGATGTCACCGATGCTGTTTCCGACGTTGAATCATTTGATCGCATGACTAATGTTTGACCAAATCCGTTTTGTGTAAATCCACCCTGCGATGGTAATAATGGTGCTCCAGCAGGTATGTTTAGAGGTTGATTACAACCAGCAACTATCGGTGGCGCGACAACAGTGACAGGTCTGGGAACTGGTACCTGCTGAACATTAGGAATGGGAACTGGAACTGGACATGGAACAGGACATGGTTGGGGAACACATACTGGACGTGGGTAATAAGTGATAGTAGGTGGTGGTGGTGCGCAAGGTGTACAATAGTTACAACAGCATGAGAATCCACCAGCACCATTGAGTTGGGGCTGAAAACCACCAAATGTTGGTGTGGCAAGTAGAGGATTCGGTGCACCATAGGGGACAGTCATAACCATACCAATGTTATTCGGTAATTCAAAGGATGCTGGTGGCCGATAAGGCATTGGGCCCGTTGTTAGAGCAGACATAAACGACGAGGGTGTCATGAAATTGGCTGTATTTGCTGTCACTACGGGATACATTCCCTGAATAAGTGGATTATAAGCAACAGGTAATGGTGCTGCGATTGCCATCATAGGTGAAGCCACAGGCATAGCGCACGATGGCATGCAAGGCATCATTGGCATGCAGGGCATCATAGGCATACAGGCACCACCGAAGCCACCGAAACCACCCATTCCTTGTCGCATAGCATATTTGGCTAATTTTCGTTGCATGTATGGTACCATTTGCATAGTAGTATTTCCTAAGTAAAAGTTACCATAGTTCCAAGGAGACATACCACCCATTTGATTATAACCTATATACAGACGAACGTAGAATTCTTCTTTTGTTCAATTGAATTTACCTCGGCCATATCGACCACCATAATAATTTGAACCACGTCCGTAGGGTCCGCCATAAGTTTCAAATGGATCAGTTCCATAATAACCATAACCGTACGGATCGGGCTCATATCCACCTAATCCTCCGTATGGATCAGGCCCGGCCGCATAGGAATACGGACCTGGCAGACCCGTTGGTGCGCCCGGATAGTACGGATCATTGTAGAAGTTAGGATCATACTGAGTTTTTCGCCTGCTAAAGAGACCTCCCATAATTGTCTAGAGCAAATCTTCCTTCAATTTATACTTGTTTTCTTCTCACATGATCACCTTCTAACCGCGTTAATCAAAGAAAAAATTTACTTCTCAGGTGTGCCTACCGTTACCGATGACTGGTTTCTTTTTCTTTCGACGTTAATATGCGTATCGTTGTCGGTTTTTCTCCCCGCACATACGTCTTTTAGTTTACAACTCGGTGTAATTTACGTACACCTGAACATTCTGCCAATCAATTTGGTCGCATAACATACAACATGCATGTTCTAGCCTTGTGTGTAGAAAGATTGTCTATTTAACAAGGACATATGATGTCATAACAAACATTATTAAATGTGTTTGTGTGCATTTATACAGACATGATCAATTTCTTTTTTCTGTCTACAAGGGCTTTTTCTTTTCTTCGCTTTTTTTTCAATAACTCAAAATATATGAATCTTCCCGTGAAAGCAGAAAACTAATTAATTTATCTCTTTCAAGGACTCCACTCTCATCATATTTACAACACAGATACAAAATATTTTAACATATCGCGATTAGCTCTATCAATGATTTCTCATTCATTTGGTTGAAAAAGTAATGCTCTTAAAATCTGACAATTTCAATTCCAAGATTTGTTAACTAACTTTTATGAATTGTCAATACCATAGCCTTCACATTCATAACAATTATTCTCTTTCACTACGTTTAATCGACACACTGGTTGTGTACAAACACCTTGCACATATAAAATTAATATCGAGTAATTGAACAGTCATAGCTGCAGGCATGTCAAAATAATCAGAGTTTGCCATTAATTTAAATGTTTTTATTTTTAATGACAAAACTGACTTCAGGCATATTTTGTGCGTGTAAACTCGCTAATTGTACAATTTATTTCTTATCACATCGTTGCATATCGTATAAACCTTGAATAGCATCACCAGTTACACTTGAATCGACATATTTACTGCTAAGCATGACGTTCCGAAAGCCTAAAACGCTATCTCCATCTATCGCATTCGGTGAACGATTCTTCCCGTTCGTTCGTTCGTTCGTTTACTGTTACCTTAGCTACAACAGGAAACGAAAGAAAATAAGATAAATAGAAATAGAAATTCTACTTTTCCTCTCCTCGTGCTCACCTTGGTTTACATAGAATTTGATTGAAATTCTTTTGTTTATAAGTGAATTACACTAGTTACAGGCAAAGTTTTTAATGACCACGAAATCGGATCAACTTCTTCGTTTTAAAGTTATCAGTCTCGGCAATGTGAATGTCGGCAAGAGTTGTCTGATCAAACGGTATTGTGAAAAACGGTTTGTACCGAAATATATGGCAACGATTGGTATTGACTATGGTGTGACACGAATACGTATACGAAACTATGATATTCGAATGAATATATTCGATTTTTCTGGTCATCCACTCTTCTATGAAGTTCGAAATGAATTTTATCGTGACGTTCAAGGCATATTACTCGTTTTCGATGTCAGTAACCGTCGATCATTCGAATCATTAGAGTCATGGCTTACAGAAATGAAGAAAGAATTAAGTCTTCATAGCAATGGACACAAATCGTCGGTTATTGTCTTTGTTATTGGAAATAAAAATGATCTGAAACGAACGGTAGAGGAAAATGAAGCCAAACTTTGGGCAAATGTTCGCGGTTATCAATATTTCGAAACATCAGGTACTATTCTTTTGATGACAAACAGATCTCAAACAGTCTATCGATTCTTGTCTTTTGAGCTGCAACTGGTACCGGTGTTCAAGAAATGTTTGACAATCTATTTTCTGTTCTGATCGATACCAATGAGAATGGTGGTGTTCTACCTGATACTACTCTTCCCAATGTCAATTTCACTATCGAACAAGTCGAAGCAATCAATCGGTTACGAAATAATAAAGACAATTTTGAGCGTTTAGGTTTAAAACATAGTTGTACGAAAGAAGACGTCCTAGCCGCTTATAAACGCTTAGCAAAATTGCTACATCCCGACAAAAGTGAGGCACCTGGAAGTGAAGATGCATTTAAATTGTTACTCAATGCAAAAACCGAATTATTGAATCGTTTTGACAAATAAATCAATTACATATAGTCAGTTTTTTATTAATGAGAATCGATGAGGGTGCGGCAACAGAAGCTGATAGATGACGCTGTTAACCTTAAACTGTAAATCTATTTTGAAAATGACATTGAATTGTATTGTTTTCCAGAATTTTATTACTAAACTTTTCAATAAAACACATTTTGTATGATTCAATTAATTATTTCTCTCTCTCATTTTCCAATTCGTCGAAAAATCAAACCATAGCGATGACAACTTCGGTTCCAGCCGTATCTTGCTGACGATTTCTCTTCTGTACCGGTATCAGATATAAATTTGTTTGTTATCTATTGTAGATAATTAAGAGATATGTTTCGTACGTTGCGAAATCATTGGAAAAAGTCTGTATTTGCTTTTTGTGCGATTTCATACGGTGCGAAATGGTCGTACGATCGTTATCAAGCAAATCAAATTCGTGCGTTTTATTGTCGACAAGCTTCCATCTTAGGGTCGCAAACATATCCGTCGATGAATCGATTAAACCGTGTCGCTGTTCTATTGAATGGAAAAGCAAACAATGGAAAAGCCAAATCACTCTACGATAAAACGATTTTCCCTCTATTACATTTAATTGGTCTTGACGTGCGTGTTTATCGTGTGGATACAATTACAGATCCAAATGGTTTGACTGATCTTCTAACAAATAAAATTGAACCTAATGAATTAAACGCATTGATGATTGTTGGCGGTGATGGAACGTTGAGTGAACTTGCTCCGTATCTCTTTCAATCGAATGTCTTAGAAAATCTTCCAATTTGTGTGGTACCTATCGGTGAACATGTTTCATTTGCACGCAGTTTGTTACCCACAACAACCAAGAAGAAACTTCATGACGATGTCAGTTTACTATGTGAATCTGTCTTTGCTTTATTCAATGGAACAATTGTTCGACGGTCTTTATTAAAAATTACAACATCAGAGAATGATGAAAAACCAATGTAAGTGTTTTTCATTAGTTACTTGCCGAAATACTTATGTATGTTAAGACAAGATAAACAATCATTACGAGAGATTAGATGAGAGAATTCGGTATCCAAAACAAGAATGGGTTCTGCGAAGGAGAAAACACCGTGAACATCAACTTTCAGAGTTAATAGATTCAACGCTGACGACCGAATGGTGTTTCTTAGTTCATCCTCCCACGAATACATTAGTATAGATTTCAATGCTATAATTATTCGGCTCGTCGGAATAATAAGTGGGATACATGTATAATTTAGAAGATGCTTTTCCAAAAAGAAAATCGAGCTCGTGTAAGATTAAAAGATAAGCTTCGAATGTTTTCTTTTGCATTACTGTGATCATCCATGAGAGACATTGTTCACAATATGTTTAATGAATCTAACACATACAGAGAAGAACGAATTTCATCGGTTCTCTTTTGAACATTTTCAGTTATGCAAGCACATTGGACTTCGGTCATTATTCTCGGCTTGAGCAACTTCAAAAACGTCTGTGGTATTTCAGTTACTTGAAATATCCAATTTCATCTCTTTACCATTTTATCACAAATTCCTACGCATCGATAGTCAATTCCGAACAACCGGCAATTCTCTATTCACATCCATGTTCGGGTTGTTTACGTTGTCAGCCATATCTTATGGAACAATATCGTTTATCTCAACAGCAGCAACGAGAACAAAAGACAAGTTTTTTCTCTCGTGTATATCAATCAAAGCGTTCTATTGTTCAACCAAGTTCCACATCCGTAACACCACCTGTCGAAAATCCTGATTGCGGTGTGGAATACTGTCTCAATCTTGACAAATCACCGGTTCAACTTGGAGTCAAATTACACGGCAATGAACAGAACTTTCAAGTTGATATTAGCGATGATCTACAACGATTCAATTACGATAAAGATAAACATCCCAAACAATCCTTATATGTTCAACATCTAAGATTTACTCCGAACACGAATCTTCTTGCCAAGCAAATGTTAATCAATCAAGAGAAATTAAAAGACTCCGAAGATTTACCGACAGAGTATCGAATTGAACTGAGTGAAAAAACATTAAAATTTATTCAGATTACTGATGATCTATTATTAAGGAAGAAATTATCTATAAAAGCAACAGTTAATGAACTAGAAGAAGATGCTCTTGAAAAGAAGGGTATTTTTCTATTTCCTCGCCGCCGTCATCAGCATACACAATCATCATAATGTTTCTCTCCTTCTTTTCTCTTCCTCGTCTCTTTAAAATATCTGCTTAATGTTAAATGCTCATCTGTGTGATGTCTTTCAGTTGTTTTTTTCTTTTTCTTCCTTTTTTTTTGTCTCGTTTATACATGTCATTCATTTGCTTGCAGATACATTCAGGTGTGAGAAACTACTGATACCAAAGTTGTCATTTTTATATCATCATTATTAACCAAAGAGAATCGAAGAAATAACATGAGAAATTTCCATTTTCTTTCCTCCTTTATTTTTCGGACTAATATAATCTGGGAGATTTAAGTATAAGACTCTTTTTTTTTCATTCATCTCGCAGTTCGGAGAGAAAAGAGGCGTAAGCGACGAAAAAAAACACTGTAGACGCTTGAATTTCAGTGTAGTCTGCAGTACATTTCTTTTTTTGTACTCGAGCTCTTTTTTCCTCTGCTAGAACCATCTACCTAATCTTGAAAATATATTTTCCTCTTTGTTCAAGCAATGATGCGCACAACCTGTCATTGATGTCTACACTGCTACAACATGACTTACACAATGTTCATCGGAGATTCTTTTTCTTTCTGTCAACCAACAACGTTGACGACAACAGGAAACCGGCAGAAGAGAAAAAAGAACGAGTAGGACAAAACACAGCGACTACACACGTACGGCACATGAGTGTGACTCTCCCTCCGTTCGTCATGATTTTTTTTTTCATTTAACGCGTCTGATACTAAAAATTTTTGTAGGTTGTATAGAAGAATCGATCTAAAACCAGAAAAATATGCATGTGAACAGGTAAGCAGATAGATCCAATCGTCATTTTCCTCGAATCAGTCGAAAGATTTCTCGCCTTTCCAGGTAGGTAAATATAAATCGAAAACCGGCGTTCTTTTTCTCAAAACTCTTTGCCCTTTTTTTCGTTTCTTAGGTCATTATTGATGCCTGAGAATCGAGTACAAGGGAAAAGAGAAAGGGAAAGAAAAATATACACACATGTATGCAAACAGTTATTGTGTGCGCCATACACGTGAAAGCAGATTTTTTTGCAACACACACACATATATATATATATTCAAGGAAGGGGAAAAGTTGAATAACATTCTGTTTTTTTTCAGATTATCTCATTTGTCAAGAAAAACTAGATAAAATGCGAAGTGAGAAACGAAAAGATTGTAAGTAGAGAAGAACAATGCTTGGTGTTGACTTGGATTGATTTAAATTATAGAAAGCAAAAGAACGAAAATATCCAGCAGCCAGTCAAAGGAACGTTTTCATCAATTCATCGACTAGATTATTCTTGTTCTTTTATTTTCGGTCGATTTTTTCTTCTTGCTTTTCTTTTCGATAACTTGACTGATACAAAAAATCAAACTAGTAGCAATGCGCTATTCATTTGCGTAATGTCCGATGGAAACAAATGTAAGTTCACTGAATGAGTATCTTCTCTTACGACGGATGAGAATTGTTTCATTGTAGTCGACTTAACTGCATACGCACAGCAACGTCAGCCAAATCAAATAGCATTAGACGAAATGGGCAGTGTGTTGCTTGACGCCATGCAGGGCACATTAATTTGTCTTGATAGTCAACATATTATTATCGATGTTTCGCAGACTGTCAAGCGCTATTTCGGCTTTGAACAAGTTTGTCTTTTTTCCATTCGATTTGAATACAAAGTAAAATTCATTGGGATTTCAGACAGAAATTGTCGGTCTTTCTATACTACTGCTGGTTGAAGATAGTGAACGAGACGCATTTCTCAAATTTCTATCCGATACTTCCCAATGTAAGAACTTTTTTTTCTATTTGATTTCTTACATTTCGTTCGTGTCGCCCAGTATTCAATATCTGTTGTGTTCGAATGGTCATGGCCGCAGCGAATGAATACCGACAAGTGAAAGTACATCGAAAACGAAAAGTCAATCAAGATACCGTCGGTAAGATCAGTCTCATCTAAAAACTTGACATCTATCTTCTGATTACACGTAGACGTTCATTCAACAACACCTCGACACAGCAATTCCGTCGGAACAATTCTCGTCCTAACCGTAGACAATTCCTCCTATATTGACATCACATTATTCGATGCTCATAAACAAGAATTCTATACAAAAGTTAATTTAGTCGGTGAAATTATATTCGAAGATCACAGGTACAACAGAATCCTTGAGTTGAACACTTGGCAAATTAAAAAAAAAGAGAACTAGCTAGTTGCATATGTCAGAGAATTCAATTGTTGTCTCGCGAGAAACAGAACAGTGCAATTAGTATAAATGACTTACATGTCCATATGGTTTGTTTTTTTTTCTAGGGGTGCTTTAATAACCGGTTATTTGCCACACGAATTAATATCACAGTCAATATTTAATTTTGTGTACCATGAAGATCGTTTAGTTAAATTGCATGCACTTTGGAAATGCAAGTTAAAAAAAGAATACTTGTCTCTTTGAATATTTAATTGAAATTTGCTTTTTTCTTTTGGCTAGGTGCAACAACTGGTGCAAGTAAATTACAATGGCGTTTAAATGCTCGCGATGGTTCCATTGTTTTTCTTCAAACTGAGTATAAACTGATTGCCAATCATCGAAAACAGGATACGATTGTTGCTCGAAATGAAATACTCAGGTGAGAGATCATCATTGAAAATTTTTCTCTTTGGAAAACCAACGCGTTAATCTAGTCCAATGCAACGAATACAATTTGAAGAATTACAAACAGCTTGGCGTCATCAGTGTGCAGCAGATATCAAAGGAAATAGTTCATCGTTTAAATTAAGTATGTTTGATCTAAATTCGATGTTTATCAATCAAGTGACTATTTTTAGTCAATTCGAGCGATACGGATGCATTGTCGATGTCTTCAGATGAATGTCGTATCTGCGTTCCATCGTTGAATATGTGCTTCTCAACGAATAAACTACAATCATTGAATGTGACAGGAAATATCTTCGGCGCGGCGAAACCAACACATCCATTGACTATTCAAGATTATGTGTCGATACTGATCGATAGTGATAAACATCTGGATAGTGAATTAGCCTATATAATCAATAATTTACCTGCACGTTACAAACGTTTGAGTAATGCAAATAATAATCAGTTTACGAATGAAACGGAATTTTCAGGTACGAAACGGTGAAATTTGGTTAATTTTGATCTATCGACTGTTTTGTAGATGGAACAGCACAAGAAAAATTCCCAATGGATTCGTTGATGAATTGTAATGATTCATCATTACGGAAAAAACAGGATTCGGACTCGATTGTACGTGGCATACTTAGTAATTCGATTCAATATAATCATGAAAAACAATCCGGTACGAACAAAAGAATCGATTGTTGATTCAGAGCTGATTCTTTTGCCTGTTTTCAGGTGATCTGCCAACAACATTGGCAGGACTTCTAAATGATAATACGAGAATTTCTATTCCCCAAACGCAGATGCAAGTAGATCGAACAAAGGTGAGTGCATGGAATCCATATGAACCTTATTGACACAATATGATTACATAGATGAATCAGGTTACACCGACTCCTGAATCGTACCAACAACAACACTACGATTTTATCAGAAAATATAAAGCAGGTAAGTTTCCTTGGATATTTATTAAGATAACTGATTTGTCCTGTGATCTAGCTAAAGCTAAATTAGAATCTCAATTGGAAGCAGCTCGAGCGCAGGAAATCGCTAATGGGTGTCAAGCGAGTGACATATTGAAACGAGTAAGACGAAGTTTTTCTTTGAAACCAAGTTCGATTTCAGTGTTTCTGTTATTTTCTAGAATACTGTTGTTAATAAATTAGCTCAATTGGAAACAATTAAAAGCAAACATTTAGCTCGTACGCTTGAATTGAAACGACAAAGTCAACAGTCAACATCAGCGACAGCCATCGCAGTGAATAATATCGAACAGAAAGATTTGCTTAGCAGTGTATTTCATTCATCGTCGTCACCAAAACCTCCTGGATTGATGCAAATGGATAATCATAGTCCATCAGGAATTCCCTCACCACTTTCATCACTATACAATTCGTCGACGCCCTCACCATCGGCATCCTATTATTCATCTGGGTATCCACATCAACGAACTGCTTCACCGGCCTATAGACCGTCATCTTTGCAATACGATTCACCGCAAGCAGCAACAGCTTCATTTCACGATCCAAATCCGAGAGTAAAAACTCCTGTATTCGAAGAATTCCTCACTCCTCCACCTTCGTACACCCCGGTTCACAATCCACTCTTATCTGTGCATTCATATATGAATGTGTCATTTCAAGATCCAACCAACAACTCAACAACAATGACAACGTCATCTTCTTTTAATCACCACCATCATCATAGTACGACTTATCCATATTGAATGTATTCTTAGTCTTTGTATAGTTTATTTTTATTTTCTCGAATAACTGTGATTTCTAGATAAGTTAGTTTCATAGAACTGATGTGACGGGTACCCGATTATCTCTATTTTGTCCATACAATTCCCTATATCTCCTTTCCCCTTTGTTGCTCAACTATCATGTCATTCTTGATTGATTTGAATTCGAATTGACAATCGAGGATTGTCACCATTTGTAAAGTATTATATATTTTGTTTTGTATTGTACGATTCTACCTTTCTCGCTCTCTCTGTCTCTCTCTCTCTATATATATATGTAAGTTATCTTTGTTGTTGATTTTTGCTGCAGACAATAGCTGAACAGTGTTTTGCTTGTATGTTTCCCTTGAAATTTGATGGTTTCTGTACGAACATGTTCTTTTATCATTGAAAATGAACAGTGAAATATTCAAAAAGAAGCAACTAGTACTCACGCACATCGACATAAAACAATTGATATCTACTATCGTGAAATCGAGTGTTCAAAATAATCAAGATTGGTCTCGAATATCAGATATGTGACTTCGTCGGGTGCATTCTTTGAAATTAGGTGCACTTGCCATGATTGGTGCTAGGAGCCTAACGTCACACGGCCAACTGTTTCGTTCTCAACAAGTACAAATACGGATGCTCTTTCTTTCTTCCACATTTAAATTGCTCACAATTATTCGTTAGGTCACCTAGCTAATATCCGTTCGCCTACTCATTGAAGACTACCTTAATTAGTATGAACTCGCTAGGAAATCTATTCATTCTTCGTCATTATATTTAGCGTAACGTGATATCATGATGTACTGGCTAATTATAAATTAATGCTTTTTAATAGAAACAACTAGCAAGATGCTATCTGGAAAGATAAAATCACGTTTTGTGGAATAATAAGCTCAGTGGTTTACGATGTGGAATACTCAGCGTATAACTTCACTTTAATTGTCACGGATCTATGAGAAAGATATTTGTATGCTGAGTCTATTCGCAAACATTATTCTCCTCTCCTTGAGAATCTCAATGGATGTTCTCATATTGTTCTAAAAAGAAATTAAAGTTTTATAACTACGATATACTTTAATGATCATTATCAAATATGTATCTCATACGCACGAAGTTTCAGGGACATAGGAAAATGTTTTGCAATGATAGTACTCTTTACCTACGCTTAGCATCAAAGAATCTGATAAACGAGCCGACTCGATACTATCGTGTCAAATTAACACGATATGTCGGTTACGCGTGCAGATGTCACTATATATGCATGGTTTATTGAAATGAAAACCCAACGAAGTTCTTTCGCTCTAAATACATACCACCTAACAGGTGTCTATATTTCGTTCCTGAACAGTTCGCATTCGGATAGTCATTTCGCATTGATTGTATTGCTCTTATTTCTCATATGGATATCTAGAGGTCGTCGTACATGGTTGATGGCAACTGAAGATAGCCTATTGCAGACATACATACGTACACATATATAAACATATAAAAACTGCAATTGTTCGCGACATATCGAACCGTTGTGAGCCTCTACTGTTAAAAAATGAAATGAATTTAAATGATGACGACGAAGAAGATTCACTTTTCACTCAACATTGTCTCGAACTAGCTAAATTACTACGTACAGAACAAACAGAACACTTTCTTCATCTCTACGATAGTTTACCATCAGAATGGAATGGTGCTCGAGTGAGTAAAACTCCAGTTGGCCTTTCCGTTGTTTTCTAGATAGAATTCTTTTAAATCTTTCATGACGAATCTCTACAGCTTGAAGAAGCCAAAGAATCTATTCGTCAATTACAAGAACTTGATGAAAACGAATTTGATCAACTCTACGAACGCGTTTCTCGTCAGCAACAATCGAACCTTTCGACGAACGATATGTCAAAGCAATCACCAGTAGTTCGTAATGATGATAATCATACTACGGATCAAACCATTTCCTCGACTAGCCGTATAACATCATTAGCAATCCTTCAACAAAAACAACATTTAGAAAGAACAACAGCAAATAATCTCGCATGTGATGAACAACATGACTTACCATCCAAACATTCCTCAAACTCATCCAAGTAAGTTTCATCGATTCGGAGGAGGAGAAGAAGAAGAAGAAAACGATCGTTTTATTTTCTAGAAATTCAACTCGTCAACTTCAATCGATAACAAATAATAACAATAATTCACCAGATATGATCTCAACTAATAATCGAACTCACATACCTGTCGATTCCTTCGTTCAGCTTAATCTCAAACCATCCATGGAAATTTCAGTTCAAGATTATAAAAAGGTAAACACACATTTATCCACACGAGTTCAACGTATACGAAAAGAAAAGAACTAGTCCATTGTTGATTTATGGGCTGCTGATAGGTGTATCACTAATGCACAGAACGACGAATAACCACGCTGTATCCCGTTTTTCTTTTCTTTTCTTCTTCTTTCTCACTCTGCCGGTTTTGTTTTTAGGCGAGAGTTTCATCACCGACTCCAAAACCTCGTAGTATCAACACTCGCACTACTTTATCACAATCGAATGATGTCCACGAATCGCATACAAATTTAAACAACTTAATGAAGAAACAAAAGAAATCGCTTGCCAATCAATATCATGAAGAAGCAAGTTTAGATTATTTTTCCAGGAAGGATGAAGATGATCGGCAACCTTCTCGTTCATCATCTTCATCATCAACAGCTTCGATTTCAATGTCATCAAAAGCCAAAACTGACTCAACTCAATCTCAACTTCTGCCGCGTGAACGAAGTAAAGCAATTGTTAACAATGATTTTGATTCCCACGGCTCTTCAATAGCAACCAAATCTTCATCCGAAAATAGTGGAAGTGCCCGAACAGGTTCCGCTTCAGATAGTGACGATGAACGTCGTTCTCGCCTATCGAAGAAAACTGAACTATTCTCAGCAACAAAACCAACTTTATTATCTACAACTAAATCGTCTCAAAATGATGCGATACCGACGATAATGGTTTGTATTCAACATTCAATTGGTTTCTCCCTTAAAGTTTTCTCTTTAGCTGAATTCAACAAATGATCATCGACCGGCTCAACATGATCGTGTTTCAACTTTACGTAAGTCTCACCATTGATAAAACGATACCGTACTCTCATTTGAATCTTTTGGATGATTTAGCTGCACAAGATAGTTACGAATTAGTTCACTTAACTTCAAGTAATGAACATCATTTACGTGCTAGTCAACTACCTCGTTTCAAATTGTCAGCGATTGAAGGTAAGGATTGGTCGCATTTGCTCACGAAATATGAGATTCGCCTCGTTGTTCTTTCGCTTTTCGCATGGATGATGTATTGAATGGCGAGTAATTTCTGACGATTTTGAAATAACTGGACGAAAAAGTATCTGAGTCATACTCTTGTTTTTATATCATCGAAATCGATGTGAAAGATATGTGAAAAGGAGAAAAGAAAAAAAACCGAACGAACGAAGCGAGAAATACTCTATTGCACAAGTACGACACTATGCTATTCATCCCATCACACCATCTTTTCTTTCTTTCTCTTTTCGTCGACAACGACCGACCGAGTAGTAGCCGTTTCGATTTTTTTTACTTTCTTATCTCATTTTTCAATATAATTATCACTCCTTTAACGTCATCATCATCCATCCAGTCCAACTAACGAGAAAAAAGAAAGTATATATACATACACACTCGAAACCCATCATGTGTCGTTCAATATCCAGGTGGATATGCCAGATCTATACAGTCTACGGCCTCGGCCGCTAATAATGTTCTTATACTATAAACTATCCGATACTTTCAATTACACTTCGAACGGTGGTAAGATGAGCAGCAATGAGCGATATTGCGTCTTAGCTTTTTTTTGCCTTTTTGATAATCCAAACAACTTTCGTCTTTTTTTCTTTGATAGATCCAAACAGCAATAATCATTCGAGTAACGATATTCTTTCCTATACAACGCAACGACCTCAAGCGAATAATCTACTATCATCTAGTCAGCAGAATCAGTAAGTGAAACATCGAAATCGATGTCGAATTCATATTTACTTTATTCTCGCCGTAGGAATTCGGAACATTATGATCAATATAATACCAATGATTCTAATTCATCGCGAAAATCAAACACTCGAACGAGTAAAAAACGCAAACAAGTATGACAAATTCTCCCTCGATTACAGAATGAGATCAGGATTGATTTTGTTTGTAGTTGCAACAGCAAGAAACTATCCGAACAGAACTAATACCTGGTCATCGGGGCGACCGTGACGTCGATGAACTTGTTATGTTTATTGATGGAAACTCGTCAACAAAACAACGACAAAATTCAGCTTCTTTACGTTCGACAGACACAAATAGTAATACAACTCGACGAAAGTCTCGAAAATCAGTTAAAGAAGCATTCATAAGCACCACCGATGAAACCAAAGAATCGCACATCGACGAACACATCCAGTCGATCAGTTTTACTGATGAAGATCAATCAGCAACAACGGTAGAACACTCCGTCAATAATGTAATCAATGAACAAAATACTACTGAAATCAGTCTTCGCAACGATGATGAATTTCATTCTTCGCCAAATGCGACTGTAAGTTTCAATTGAAATCGACCTGCATATTCTCGTCCTGTTATCTCTAGCAAATATCAACTCGAATTGATTTAATCAGAGTCTTTTTTTTCACTAAGGACATTTCTAAGGGTCTTGGTTGGTTATACATATATCTGATTTTGATACTAATTTTTGATAGATTTCTCGAAGTTTAGCAAAGAAAGAAAAACGAAAACTCGACTTTCGACTAATTCGCACGTTTTCTTTGATATAGAATGGTGAAATATCGGCACCCGAATGGTTAGAACCAGTCCGTAGTACATCATCTGTCACTGATGATAATGACTCGCTATCTTTATCCACAACAACATTGAACAATTCGATCAGTGAAATCGCTTCGGAACCTTTCGTAACGGTTACACATCGTCGTCGTTTGACGAAAGAGCGTCGGCAAGATTCAAATCCTTCGTCATCATCATCTTCACGAACATCTCACTTACCATCGTCGAGTACGAATGACAAACGTCGTTTTACGCCTCAAACAACGCAACTAAATGGAACGGCACGGTCAAAAATACGTGTCAATGGCCCTTCGAATGTAAAATCATCGAATTCTCCATCAACAATAGAAGAAACAACATCTTCAGCTCCACAATCGATTTCTCAAACATCAACAGTACCAACCGCATCGTCATCTGCGATATCGAACAATGTAGCTGATCAACTGTCACCTCGCCTATCATCTCATTCGTCCTCATCATCAATAACATCATTGTTGAAACGACAGTCAAAACCACCACCGGTCGTCTTTTTCAATAAATCTGAAGATGTCCAATTGAATGGTGTTTCGTTCGGCTTCGATATTGAAAATCCTTTAGTAGATAAATTCGTTACAGAAACATTGTCGTCGTCATCTTCGCTACCTCCAACACCTTCTTCGGCGCCATTGTCAGTAGTTGACAAAGAACAAGAAAATCCATCTTCGACGCCACCAACCGATCCGAAAACTTCATCATCTCGACATTCATACCAAAAGCAACGATCGAATCGTGGACAAGTCTTCGATTCCGGTTCAGATTTTCATTCACATCAACACAATAATCAGAATTATCCATCGCAGACAACACCACTCACTCAGCCATCTCACATTGATCCTCTGCTTTTGTTACAATATAACCAACAACGTTTAATTTCGAACTATTCTCAATCATTTGCTTATATGAACGTAGTTCCTCCACCATACCTACCCTCCCAGACACGGTACATTCTTATTCCAACTGGGTATACGACTTCGACTACTAATGATGCTACTACCGCTACAGATCAAGATGAAAATACCCGCAACGATGATGATAACGAAACTGCTCAATCTTCAGAACATGCTCAAGAACCTTTACTAGTTTATACGACTATCTCAGCACCAATGTATCTGCAACCGATGAAAAAGGGTCCAAATGATCTTGAACAACCCGTACCTATCCCACCGATGTATGCACCTCCATACTATTATCCAACACAGACGCCGCATGCAGCATATTTTCAACCAATCACACCAGCATCGCTACTGATTGAAAGTAGATCTCAACAAGACGATACTGATAATGAAGATGATTATGAGTCGTCTACAAGACTATTTCATCAAAGCAGACAACAATCTTCATCGCACATTATGTCAAATGCATTACAACTTGTTTATAGTCAAGAAAGACGAAATGCGCCAACCGATCGATTCAATCTCGATCAACTAACTGCGTATTTAGCAATGAAATGGACAGATGCTGTCGGTCACTACGAACAAGGTAAGAAGCCTTCTACAAGCTTGGTGACCTTTTGCTCCTATTAATAAATGATTCAATCGAAAATATTGATTTACTGTCAACTATCTGATAATCGTCATCATGAATGTCGATATAATCAAACATAATAACCTCTAGTCGTATACAATGTTTTGTCGACCTTTTCCGAAGAATGTCTTGTATTCATCAATCTTGTCTGTTTAGGTGACGATGAAATCTTGTTAGTCGATGGGCAATAATCAAAGCAAATCTCTTCAAGCATTCATTTGAGAATGGAACATATCTAAACGATCATTTCTATGATAATAGATGATCTCGTTAATTGAACGAGTGTGACGACACATATTTCCTGCTCTTTTCTTTTCTTATAATGACGACGAAATTTTTGTGTGAATTTCAAGCTGAAAATATTATCTACATGTTGCTATTTATGAGACTTTTGCCTTTACCTTTCATGTTCTTTTTTTCATACGTGTAAAACAAATCATCACACGAAGCCTGTTTTGTTTGTTTTTTCTTTTTTTTGTTAAAGCTTGGTTCTTCTTCTTTTTCACTGTACTCATTTATACATAAGTGTGTTTATGCTCCCTCTTTCTACGACAAGTAGTATCCACATCCTTTCGCTTTGTCATACATTGTTATTGCTGTTGTTATTGTTCCCAATGTGATAACATGTTTTTCTTCTTTTCACTTCTATGTAATGCGTTCTCTCCCTCTTTCTATTTTTCAAGAAGATGCATTACGCTTCTCTTGTTGTACAATATCAGCATCGTGGGCAATTAGATTTATTAACCGTATCAAAACAGTATGTTCTATCGGCGATAAGAAATATCTTTCAAAGCCCAAGTTTCTTCGTTTTTTTTTCTCCCGTTTGTGTACTTTGTATTTTTTTTTCTGTCTTTGGCCGAGTGATATCTTTGTGTGCGCGTTCTCTCATCTTATGTATGTCGTTTTTTGGTTTCTTCTCAACAATAAGCTTTTAAAAAAGAAAATCAAGAGGATGAGTCGAGAAAACTATTTCTAGTGTATTCATTAAAGAGAAAGAAAAATGAACAAGTCAGAAATCAGGAGCAAGAGACACGCGACGTCGAGCTTCCAAATGTGTACATTTTGGGGTCACTATTGTGTACTAGACTATCTGTGTGTGTGTGTTTGTGTGTACTTTGTTTTTCTGGAACTAAGAATGTACTTTTGTTTACTTTGTTGCGCGATTACGTACCTGTATACATATATATGTGTGTGTGCTATTCTCTGTACGCATCTGTAAATTTTGTCTTTTGAACAGCTTTACTTTGTTTCACGTCTATTAACATTATTGGTATTGATTTTTCTTGTTTATCCTCTCTTTGATTAACTGAATTTATTATGTTTCGCTCTCTCTCTCTCTTGCATCCCATGTCCACATTTTTCTTACACTTTATTTTGAAAAAAAGCTTACGCACATAAAAACCAAGTAAAATAAACAAACAGATTAAACCAAGAACAACGCGCTTTTAAAAATTTGCCCACGCGAGCTCCAGTATAGCAGATGCGGCACATGTTGGATCGGCACGATGACGTAATGATTGCTCTATAGCTCGTTCGGTACGTGGTACACGACCATGATAGACTTGACCGTAACCAGCGACCTGAACACTGATCGGTTCATCTAAGTTCAGCAAGAAATCGGAAAGATAAACATCAAGCTGCTGAATGTCTGCAGTGAGAGTGATAGTAATGGTTTGCTCGTTGATTTCCGCAGTAATTTTTTCACCTTTCCTCACTCGAACCAAATTAGGTAAGGATAACCAATAGAAACGATCGTGAAATACTTTATCCTGAACCCAAACAATCTTTTTCGGCCATGGATTACGAGCCCATTGTGCCATCCATTCCAATGCTTCAGCATCTCGACCACACATCCAATGACCCATATCAACACATATATTCACGTGATGTTTATAACCATTTGGATCTGCGTTTTGTAGACCATCAAGCTGCTCAGCCCATTGTCGTGCAGCCGCATTCCGATTATACGCCGAATCATTTTCACCGACATAAATGGCAAATGGTAGATTGCGAAGACCGTATGGTAAAGCATCATTTGGATGTCCAGCCATCATTGCAGCGGCTGCAAATCGATCAGCCATACGCGGGGCAAGCTGATACACACCATCGCCACCGGCTGAATAGCCTAAGATGTACACACGATTAGGATTGATTTCCTTAACCATAATGTAGTTTTCAATGATTCGATTGAACATAGCATCAATATGTTCTTGGTGCCACATGTCCCAGCTGTCTGTTGGACTTCGTGGTACTACCCAAATGCCCTCACTTGGGTCATAGAGTTTTTGTTGATTTTGGTACTGCTGATCATTGTCCGGGGCTGGACAACCACCGCCTCCGTGCATAGATATCCATAAACTGTGACCAGTTGGTGGTTTTGTTTGACTATAAATACATTCATACCAACGGATTGTTTGACCTTGAAGCTTAAGAGACGATTCGTCTAATTCTGTCTCTCTTTCAGCAAATTGTTCCATTTGCAAACGTGTCCAGATTTTATCCAATGCATCCGAAGCTTCTTGTTTACTTAATCCTCGAAGATCTTGCTCAGGTACAGTAGAATTATTCGAGTCAATCGGTATATCATCAAAATCGAAGTTATTCTAAAGCAAAAAACCAAGTATTAGACTGACAAAAATCAACGGCTGTGCTAAATATAGTCACGATTGGATCTTCTTTGAAATTGGTAATTCTCTCGTGGTCATCATCGAGAATATCTATCAACACATGAGGCACTGAGTGGCAATTGATCTTTACAATCACTTACGCATATGATCTTCTCTATGATAGCCACACACGCGACAATAATCGGTGTGAATCAAGTGCTCATCAGTCAATTCTTCAGCATGTAGGTCACATACACCGGGATACGAGTTCCATTGTGGTGAATCCGCCATCTGAAAGTCGACAAAAGCTATATAGTGACGCTTTTTTCTCATAATATCAATCATCTGCGAGAAGTATATTGTGAAATGGGAAAGAAAACATTCTCCACCTTTCAGTACTTCAAATACATCACACACACACGCTTGTTTGGTCGATTTTTAAAGAACAGAAACAAAAAAAAAACAAGCTTGATACACCACTCATATCCACTCGAAATGGTTGGATGTACGAAGAGATGTTTGTGTGCATTATAAGTTAACACCATCGAAGAGAATGTATTCGAGCAACAGCCAATAGGACAAAGCACTTTGGAATTTCTCTTGAATTATATAATTCAAGTTCTCGATGATCATCCGATCTACATAGTTGTAAATGATTTCTGACATACAAGACGAGTTACTTATCTAATCCCAATCTCTAGTGATCTGTTCTGATCAAAGCCTTTCAACGAAGAATTGTAGATCAATTTGAATCAGTAACAAGACATTCGTCTCTTCCCCAGACTTTACATTACTTCATAAAAATGCTCGTTTTTTTTTGTTTGCGGAGTTGTTGAGAGAAGTTCAAGGTACTTTCTCTGTTTTTGTGAATGGATAGTATTTATTTTTGTTTTCTATCGATGATATATTACTAGTCGATTAGGACAAATACGTATGACGACTGTTCTGTTAGGAAGGAAAATCTATATATGTTCTAATGAATATAAAAAAAAACAAATTTTTTCATTGGTTAAGTTGAATTGGAAACGAGTGAAATGTGGAGATCGAAGTGATTTGTTCACATGAAGTAGAGAATTTTTTCACGAGAGAAGTATTTTTTTGTTAATGATCAAATGACTATATGTGGCGGCACAGTCGCCTTTTCTTCGCATTGATAGTAGTTCCAGAACATTGTTGCCCTTATTTGGAACCGGATGTATGGTAGACAAACAAAAATCCTTGATGATATTTTCTTCTTCGACCTTGTATGACCCTTCGATATGAGTTGTGTTTTTTTTTGTATTCAACGAGTTTGCCATTTCCTTGAGCGATTTTTTTTTCTTCGCATTCTTTTTCTCTTATTCGATTCAGATATTTCTTCTAAACTGATCATTAGTTCTAATGTTCTTTCAATGCAACAACGACAAAACAAATGTTCTGTAATTCCTCTTTCCGTAAGTTTTCTTTTTTTTTCTTTTCCCTTCCTTTGCCTTCATGTCGCACTCAATTTACTTTCGAAAATCATGTTGAGATCTTCGCTTCTTCCCATTTAGTCTCGTTTGATCAGCATTCCAGCATTCGACCGTACCGAAATCGTTTATTAACAAGATAAAAACAAATCAGACAACAAAATGTTTGGTCCATTGCAATACTCATACACGGCGGATGATGAGTACGATCAGCGTAAGTTATACACTCAATTCAAATTCAAATGCATTCATCTCCTTCTTTTAGTCCCACCGTTACCGCCGCAGATGAAAGCACCTCCTAAAAAAGCTGTACGTATAGAGGCATTTACTGTAAAGATCTTTATTTTGCTTTGATTTGCTGTTCAGGCACATCTACTTGATATCCCTACTGGTAATAATGCCTGGAGTGCAGTTTTACAACAAGCTGAAATTCGTCGACGTAAACGACGACAGACAACACCTGAACATCCAAGTCGCGCTCTATTTTGTCTATCACTTGATAACAAACTACGTCGTACTTGTATCAAACTAGTCGAATGGAAGTAAGTAGTGCAAAGGAGCAAAGACATTGATCGTACTTTCGCTTTGACTATTTTAGACCTTTTGAATATTTGGTGCTGTTAACAATCTTTTGTAATTGTGGTGCATTAGCTTTGAGCAAACCATTACCACATAATGATACAACACCAACAAATTCTATTCTAGTAAATAATTCGATTAAAGAGTGTATAGGATCTAATCAATCTATCCGGACTAAGTGCATTAAGAGAGAGTTTTGATCATAAATTATCGTTCTCCAGAGATTGACGTTTTTTTTGTTGTTGTTGTCGTTGTTGTCGAACGCCAATGCGAAGAAGACAACAAGCGAAGTGAAACAAAATTTAATTAATTTAATCTTGGAACTTTAGGAACAAATTGAGTACATCTTTTTGGCGATCTTCACACTTGAAGTCGTTCTAAAAATCATTGCCTATGGTCTATGTCTGCATCCGAATGCATATCTGCGAAGTGGATGGAATTTACTTGATTTTATTATTGTTGTCGTCGGGTAGGCAGTCAACATTGAGAAAAGCCACGAAACGATTTCTTTCAATTAGATTTCTGAGTGTTATACTAGTCCGATATAATGTTCAGGGTTTTGATGTCAAATCTCTGCGAGCATTTCGTGTGATTCGACCATTAAAACTTGTCAATGGTGTACCAAGTAAATACATAGAACTGTATCATTTAGTCTATTAGTTGTTATTATCATCCTATCCCTGCCTGCTTTTATGTCTGGTGTTGATTTTTGTTTGAGAAAAAAAAAGAAATATCTTTTGGTTGCATGTATAAGTTATGCATTTGGTAAGATGAAGTTTGACTTGTTGCATGTGCAGCGATTTCTATCGATTATGACTAATTCGGTTGTTGTTTCTTCTTTCCTAAAGGTCTGCAAATTGTGTTAAATTCAATTTTACGAGCGATGTTGCCATTGTTACATATTGCTCTGTTGGTACTCTTTGTCATTACGATCTATGCAATCATCGGTCTCGAATTATTTTGTGGTAAAATGCATATGACTTGCTACTACAATGGAACGAGTGAGAAATGAGAACGAGTTTTCGAGTGCATTGTTGGAAACTTCTTTTCTGTAGCTATTATGCCACCAGAGGATCCCATTCGGCCGTGTGGTGAGAAAGGAAGGAAATGTCCTGCTGGTCAGGAATGCAAAGACATCGGTTGGGTAGGCCCATGGTTTGGATTCATCAACTTCGATAACTTTGGTTTGGCTATGTTAACTGTCTTTCAATGTATAACAATGGAAGGATGGACATCAATTCTATATCGGGTATGTTCAAGAGAGAGAGAAAGAGAGGGAAAAGATCAACAGGGTAAAGAAGGAGTATTTTCGAAGGAAGTTAGTCTTGAGAAACTTATTCATATGCAATCCGGAAGTGATTAAATCTTAGCTGGAGTCGTTTTTTATTGTTATTGATTGTGAATCTCATCGGAAGTCGAATGAATATGAAATAGCGAGAGTAAGATCTTCACAGTGATATCGAGTTGAACCGGTATCGAGTATTTCCGTTGTTCCTGATTGTTCTAGATGAATGATGCTATTGGACGTGAATGGGCCTGGATTTATTTCGTTTCATTGATAATCATTGGTTCTTTTTTCGTCATGAACCTTGTCTTAGGTGTTCTAAGCGGGTATGGATCGAAAAAGCAAACTTGAAAGTTTATAATTGACAATTCTTTCGCTATTTAGTGAATTTTCTAAAGAAAGAGAAAAAGCTAAACAGCGTGGTGATTTTCAAAAATTGAGAGAAATTCAAATTATTGATGAATCTTTTCGAAATTACATGGCATGGATTCGTAAAGCTGGTAATTAGACACGTTACCTCGACATGTTCAGTTTCTCTATCGATTGTTATTTTGCAGAAATCGGAAATGATACTACCGATGGTGCAGAAAATGACGGTAAATTTCGAATATTGCCTGATTCAACAGTTTCAAGTCTTTGTGTATTCTTTTTTAGTTGCTTTGGATGCATCTGGTGAACCGATCAAAAAGCAGGGCAAACTAGAAACACATTGCAGTTGGCTCTACGAAAAACTGTATGTGAACAAATAAATTGAAATTTTCTCTGTAATTTTCGAATGATTTAGACGATACATTCGAGTGTTTCATGCTTATACACGACGTCGCATCCACACCATGGTGAAATCGCAAACATTTTATTGGATTGTTATTATTCTTGTCTTGATGAACACAGTTGTGCTAGCCAGTGAATATTATCTTCAACCTGAATGGTTAACTGAAACTCAAGGTGAACAATTTCGATGAAAATCATTGATATGAGATAAGATTTTATTCTAGAATATGCCAATCGAATCTTCGTCGTGTTGTTTTCATTTGAAATGCTTTTGAAAATGTATTCACTCGGCATAACTGGCTATTTCGTATCGAATTTCAATCGTTTCGATTGTTTCGTTGTTATTGCCTCGATTGTTGAATTCGTTCTCATTTTCAAAGATCTTATGCCACCATTGGGTATATCTGTGTTGCGATGTGTTCGTCTTCTACGCGTATTCAAAGTGACACGATACTGGACAGCCTTGAGAAATCTAGTTGCATCTTTGCTTAATTCGATGAAGTCAATCGCATCTCTACTGTTGCTTCTATTCTTGTTTATTGTCATCTTTGCTCTTCTGGGTATGCAAATGTTCGGAGGTAAATTCGATGAAATCTTCACCGTCGAAGAGAAACCACGAAACAATTTCGATTCATTCTGGGGTGCATTGATTACTGTATTTCAAGTAAGTTAAGCTAGGAACGGTTGTTTACTTCGACATAAAAGATGATTCCGTGTAGATATTAACGGGTGAAGATTGGAATGAAGTGTTGTACACAGGCATTCGTGCTTTGGGTGGTTTGGGATTGGCTGGTACGGTCGTTTGCGTTTATTTCATTGTTTTATTTATCTGTGGTAATTACATTTTACTGAACGTCTTCTTGGCTAGTAAGTTCGATTTGGGAGGAGATGATGAGAGAGGATGAGAAAAACGAACATATTTGTGTTTTTAGTCGCCGTTGATAACTTGGCTGATGCAGAGAATTTGACTGCTGCCGAAGAAGAAGAGCAGAAGAAACGTGAAGAAGCGAAATTGAATGAAGAAGAAAAGCCTAATGGGGATGTTCAAGGGACTGATCAGTAAGTTTCGAGTTTTCTGAGTTCAATGTACATTCACGTTGTTGTCTTTTATCAGAGCAACTGCTGGAGAAGCGGGTGCAGGTAAGAAGATGCATTTCTTTGATCGAAAGTATGTTGTACTGCTTCCATAGTTGATACAGTAGGTGATGGAACTGAAGAAAAAGTGTTAGATGACGTTGGAGAAAAAGTTTCGCAACATGAAGATAATGAAGCTGAAGCTGAACTCAATGAAGATGCAACTGGTGAAACTGACGATGAAGAGAGAGCCACAGCCAGGTACTGCGCATTTCAAGGCATCGGTATCAACACGAATTCGATTTATAATTTGTTTGCAGACCTCGTCGTTTATCTGAACTCAATATCGTGGAAAAAGTTAAACCAATTCCACCCTACTCCTCCTTGTTTCTCTTCAGTCACACAAATAAGTAAAACCAACACGTTTTTCTCGATTCTAAAGAAACTTGACTATCATCTAGATTTCGAATCTATTGTCATCGTGTTTGTAATCATCGTGCATTTGGTTACATTGTGCTTCTGTGTATTCTACTCTCAAGTATATCTTTGGGCGCCGAAGATCCAGTCGATTCAGATTCAGTTCGAAATCGGGTATGAGGTTCTTTCATATATCCGTCGAAAACTTGAATTCGATTTTCTGGTATAGATTTTAAATACAGCCGATTACTTTTTCACAGCAGTTTTTACCATTGAAATCTGTTTAAAGGTATGACAGAGTCCTAACGAAGAGCATGACAATATTTCTTTCTTTATAGGTTATTTCTTATGGCTTAATTTTCCATCCAGGTGCTTTTGCTCGCAATCGTTTCAATATTCTTGATATCGTCGTCGTCTCAGTGTCATTGATATCTATGGTCATCAAAGATCGTGCCATGTCCGTCGTGAAAATTCTTCGTGTTCTTCGCGTGCTTCGTCCATTGCGTGCTATTAATCGAGCCAAGGGTCTTAAAGTAAGACGCTATTTTTCCTCGTTTCCAAATCATTGATTGTTGTGCTTATATGAATAGCATGTCGTGCAATGCGTCGTGGTAGCTATTAAAACTATTGGGAATATCATGTTAGTGACATTTCTCTTACAATTCATGTTCGCTTGTATGGGTGTCCAAATGTTCAAAGTAAATATCGAAAGTACGGATGAAATCCATTTGTGTCTGTCATCTTCATAGGGAACATTCTATTCGTGCAATGATAAATCTATGCTGACAAAAGAACATTGCAAGTATGGAGAAAGAGCGAAATGATTCCAGTGAAAATTTTGTTCTTCTAGGGGATATTATTTAAAAACAAGCGAAAACAGTGTTTCGAAAGAAGCACGAGTATGGGAAAACTCCAAATTTCATTTTGATAACGTTCCTCAAGCTCTCCTAACGTTGTTCACCGTTGCAACATTTGAAGGCTGGCCAGCGTAATGAACTAAAATGAAATTAATTGAATCATATTTTCTCTTTCCTAGTCTATTACACACTGCCATCGATTCGAAAGCAGAAGGCCATGGTCCAGTGTATAACTATCGACCATTCGTCGCACCGTTCTTCATCACATTTATCATTGTGAGTATTTGGTGTTCTGAAAAAGTGTTTTTCTTTGAAAAGTTCGTTTTCCAGGTAATTGCGTTCTTTATGGTTAATATCTTCGTCGGTTTCGTCATCGTTACATTTCAAAATGAAGGTGAACAAGAATATAAAAATTGCGAATTGGACAAAAATCAAGTAAATATTCATAAACAAAGATTCCTTCTATTTTGCATTGGTATTTCTTAGCGTAAATGTATCGAGTTTGCTCTGAAAGCGAAACCTATTAAACGCTATATTCCAGTCAAAAAGACACAACTCAAAATCTGGTGGTTTGTTACATCTCCACCATTTGAATACGCAATTTTCTCTCTGATTATGATCAATACTGTCGTACTGGCGATGAAAGTATGTGGAATTCTTCAACATTTACTCATGAGAGAAATCGTTCGTTTCACATTTTAGTATCACAAACAACCTGATAATTATTCGAAAGCGTTGGATTATTTAAACATTGTGTTTACAACCATCTTCGGCTTGGAATTCGTGCTCAAAATGGCTGCGTTTCACTTTCGAGTACGCTTGACAAAGATGAATTTGTTGTTCTCGAAATCAACTTTCCATTTTCCTTTAGCATTACTTTAGTGATCCATCGAATTGTTGTGATTTCGTTATTGTCGTTGGTAGTGTAATCGACATTGTCTACACCGATCTCATCGCGGTAAGTCGAATGGAAGAGATGTTTCAATCCTTGACTTCTTGATCTTTCGACCTGATATGTTTTCTCTTCTACGTACCTTTGATCTGCTCATTGGTTTCTTTTCTTTCTGTAATTCATTAGCGATTCTGGAAAATTCAGCAGGTATTCGACTACTGTTGTTTAGTTATTGTCTAATTCGAATATCGATGTTTCTGATTTGATTCTTTTCGAAGAAAAGAGTTTTATTATTTGAATGATCATTGTTAATCGAATCTCATTTGAACATTACCTGAAGAATCTCTTTCTGTTTTATTTATCTAGCCGGGTACTAATGTTATCAGTATCAATTTCTTTCGTCTGTTTCGTGTCATGCGTTTGGTAAAAGTTCTCAGCCGTGGAGAAGGTATTCGAACGCTATTATGGACATTCATAAAATCATTTCAAGTAAGTTTTATACCCGTTCGATGAAAGTGTTCTATATCTGATTATTTGTAGGCATTACCTTACGTTGCTCTTCTGATTGCGATGCTGTTTTTTATCTACGCTGTCATCGGAATGCAGGTAAATGAGTTGAGACTTTCTAAGAACAAAAAGCAGTGGATTAGAGTGAAGTGGAGAGAGTTGATTTGCCCTATCGATAGAAGATGATCCTAACTGTGATCACTTGAAATGATAATAATCACATTTGAAATATTATTACAGCATTCACAAAAACCATCGTGGTAAGATTAGCGATCGATATGACCTCTCTTTTTTTTTCTCAATATTTCACCGTCATCTTTCGACCATACAAATGTGGTCGCCATCACAAATGTCATTTTTATGTCTCTCACAATTCTTGTCTACCCGTATTTGTAATAGAATTTATATATTCATATATATTTTCTTTTTATTTTATGCTTATTGTCATTATTACCCCTAGTTGTACGAATTCACAACAGAGAATATAGATGAAACAGTGAAACTTATCGAGAATATATTTCTAATGATGAGATCATCATTCGACAGATGTATGAGTTATAACGAATCACTGCCAGTCGTATATTATCCTATTGTTATCAAACTATTAGTATTCTATACCTGGAGAAAACTATTTAGAGATCGTTATTTCCCTTCGATGTAATTGTTCTGACTCTTTCGAAATTGAACAGATCAATCGTATTTTCTTGGCCGTTTAGATGTTTGGTAAAATTGCCATGGATGAAGATACAGAAATCAATTATAACAACAATTTTCAAACATTTTTCAATTCATTGCTTGTGCTGTTTCGGTAATTGAAATGGAATCACTTGTATGATGAATCAATTGAATTTCGTTTGAAATAGATCGGCGACAGGTGAAGCTTGGCAAGAGATCATGTATGCTTGTGGTCCAAGTGCCAATGCGAGATGTGACAGCCGATCACGATCTCGAAAAGATGAATATTGTGGAAGTTATTTTGCGATTCCGTACTTCCTGTCGTTCTACATCCTTTGTTCATTCTTGGTAAGTAGAACACGAAAGCAAGTTTGATTTCCTATTCTGGATTGTCGATTAGATTATCAACTTATTCGTCGCTGTCATTATGGACAATTTTGATTACTTGACTCGTGATTGGTCTATTCTTGGTCCTCATCATCTGGATGAATTCGTTCGTCTTTGGTCCGAATATGATCCAGAAGCAAAGTAAGAAAACCGATATACGAACGCTGTTTCCTACTCTTTCTTTCACTGCTCAAATTGTAAACACACCCTGTCTATTCAAGCTAAAAGTTTAATCTACTAAAACTTCTCTCAGAGGTCGTATAAAACATCTGGAAGTAGTAAATCTACTTCGAAATATTTCGCCACCGTTGGGATTTGGAAAATTCTGTCCTCATCGAACGGCGTGCAAGGTATACTCTATTGTTTAGATATTGTCATACATATATGTATATACAATATTCAATGTCTCACATTCATTTATCTTTCACCTATCTTCATTCGACTTGTGTCGTCTTTTGTTATCTTGTTCATTTCGGTTATTCATGTGCTTTTGTTGTTGTTTCATTCAGAGGACGTATCAAACATCTCGATGTAATCACACTATTGAGAAAAATCTCACCACCACTCGGCTTTGGCAAACTTTGTCCACATAGAGTGGCTTGTAAGGTACTAGTACATTGTCTTCTTTATCATAAAAGCTAACTTTCATTCTGCACGCACCAAAATATATCTTGAATACTTGTCTTAATCTTCTCTTTCAACTGTTTGGTAATCTTCATATTAGAAATTGGTATCGATGAATATGCCATTGAATCAAGATGGTACTGTTATGTTCAATGCCACACTTTTTGCACTCATTCGTACATCATTAAAAATCAAAACCGATGGAAATATCGACCAAGCGAATGAAGAACTTCGGGCGGTTATACGTAAGATTTGGAAGCGAACACCTCAGAAATTACTCGATCAAATTATTCCTCCGCCGGGCTCTGACGATGACGTGACGGTGGGCAAGTTCTACGCTACATTTCTTATTCAAGATTACTTTCGTCGGTTCAAAAAACGTAAAGAACAAGCAGCGAAACAGGTGACACTGGGCTTTTCCGGTGCCAGTAAGAATTCAGTGGCATTACAAGCAGGATTGCGACAATTGCATGATTTGGGCCCCGAAATCCGACGAGCCATATCAGGAGATTTGGATGATGAAGAAACATTCAATCGATTCTGGCGTGAAGAAGAACCACAACATCACGTAAGAGAGAACTTTTTTCTATCGAATAAACATCGATCGATTGTTTTAGCGAGATCATTCATTATTTGGTACAATGATTGATGCATTTACACGTGCTATACGTAAGCCACAGCAAGTACTTGGCTATGTGCCTGGCTTTTCAGCAACAAATGTTGTCTCACCACCTCCACCACCAGGTACACGTCTTCGACGTGAGCCAGACGGACCAGTATCAGTGAAAATTGAAGGTGATCCCAATTTTCATACGCCATCACCGTTTCGCATCGGGTAAAATGCTCATCTATTTTGCATTTATATTGTTTCATCAGTCATTTCTTCTTATTTACAGAGCTATTACTGCTGAACGACGTGGCATCGAACCAGACAGTTATGTGTTTCAAGTACCGGAACATGAAGAAGGGCCTTTGGGACCGTTGACATTAGAACGTCGAGGAAATATTCGCAAAGAGAGTAGTTTTCGTTATCGGTAAAAGATCTTCGCTATTTTCTTCCATGAAATTATTCTCTAATCTCGTTAGGGAACCGTCGATCGCATCCGATCAAGAACCCGTACCACATCCTCGTCGTCGTTCTGTATTAGCACGCATATTCGCTAAGCGTAAAAATGATAGTCAAGAATCAGCTCTAGTCAAAGGTTCAACAAGTGTTGATGATTCAAATCAACCGCAAACAGCTGTAGGAGTTTTTCTCTTTATCTTCAGAAAAAAGAAGCGTTTCGTTCTTTTTCTAGACGGTAAATCGCGCATTGATCGTCGAAAATGGCAATACCATACGTAGTAAGTTTTACACTATCTTGCAATGATCGTTGCATGTTTATTCAATTTAGCATGTCTTGTGAATGTTGTTTGTGTTTTTGTTTCTTATCATTCATAGCCCGACTTACTTCTAGCACAGACAATCAATCCGATTGGATCCCTCACCCTGCACCCCGTCGCATCTACTATCCAACAACGTCAACCACTAGCATCCACACATATGTATAATACGAATCACTACTATCAAGGTCAGCACATGCTTGTTATGTCTCGGTTACAAATAAACATTCTCTAAACTTTCTAGATCCACCAAGTCGAACTCCCACGCGACCTTATTCAATGCAATTACTAGATAGAGATAACGTCGAAGAATTAGTCAATGCCTGTCTGGACACATCCGGTATCGATCGACGGTATAGCGCATTAATCTTAGAAGAATTACGCGATTGTACAAATCTGACTCATGATCAATTACGACAAGCAGCACTTGAACTCACAAGACAGATTCGTGCAAATTCTCCTCAGTATGCATCCGTTACATCCTCTGCATATGATTCACCAGCAGCAACTAATCTCCCATCATCTGATGAACGTCTCTATGAGTCATCTAATCGTTATGCTAATGTGTGATTGATTTTCATTATGCTTGTTTTGTTTTCTTTCTGTTTTTTAATCACGGTGCTCAGTTTGTTTCCTGTATCCATCTCCATGAAGTTTCGCATCTCTCTTCTCTTTTTTTTTCTCTCCTAGTTAATCGTCTTCTCTACTCTACTAACTTTGTGTACAGTACTCTCTGGGCGTGCTAGATGCTAGAAAAACTTCATTCAATCTCTATTTCATAAGTTATAAATCAATGTGTGATTCATACTAAGTGTGTTTTCCAAAAGTTTATTTTCTGTCTTCTATTTCAACCCCCGAAGAATACTTCCGTTTTGTTATTGGCAAAATCAACAGTATAAACTTATCTTTTTCACCTCATCGCCTGCACAGTTCTTTTCTTTTGTTTTGGATCTGTTTGAAATATGAATAAAATAGAAGATTCAAATTGATTTTAATAAACTGCCAAACCGATAATAAGTATCAAAAATGATTATGTAGCCGTTGGGCCACAGCTGCGATGGCCGAGCGGTTAAGGCGTTGGACTTGAAATCCAATGTGATCTTCACGCGTAGGTTCAAATCCTACTCGCAGCGCTCCGTTTTTTCTCTCGCTCTCTCTCTCTCTCTCTTTTTTCTTTCTTCCGAACAGAATGTGCGTCATTCTCACACAAACACATGTCGATAATCGTAATTACATTGATGTCGAACATCTTTTTCTGTTTCGTTTTCTTTCTTAGTATGACAACAGTTTTGTTTTTCACAAAAAAAGATACACAAATCGAACAGGTGGTGCGATAACATTTAACTGTTTGATATGTCACTATCTACTTTTCCTCCATGTTAGAATATCCACCCACCATCACAGGATACTCAGCATGATGACAACAACAGCAGTTGGCTACAACTAGAAGGAAGACATATTGATGATTAATCCTTTTATTTTGATTTTTTCGAGAAAATGAGCTTGATTACGTAAATTGTCTTCGTTCGTTCGTTCGTTCGTTTCTTTACATAATAGTTAATACATTTTGATTGAATCAGAACGAACAGGATATCAGTAGTGCTTCACAGAACAATTGAAACTGTTCATACGTACAACTAATGTCCTTAATCTTTATTCTTTTGAGTCTGATTTCATAAAAATGTCAAATTTTTTCATTTATTCATTCATCTCTCCATTGTTAACCTTCACATTTGCTCACATACATGCATGCACATGTGAAACCTTCATATTTTATTCAATGTACGCGTAAGTAAAGAGTGAAGAAAAAAGACTAATGATTATAGACATACGGCAGCAGCTTGAGTGTCAGTAAATAGGCAATGAAAATGAATTCGATCCGTAGATATACAGAGATGTGTGTATATCCACCGTCTTCTGTTCATATAACAAGAGCAACTAATCCTTCATAAAGACATTCATCGTCTCATCATAACAAAAACAACAGCGAACGTAAAGGGTTATGTATATATACACATGCATATGTATATTGAGTAGAGTTCACGGGCCAAATTTTGCACATTTTCTTTTCATCTAAAGGTGATTTGAGATGCTATTGCTTATTCATCGTATTAAAACGATGAAATATTTACTTGGACATGACAAGACGAATCTAATGATGTAATATTTCGTCTAAAATCAAATATTTGAGTGAGTAAAGCTTGTCGTTCGCACCAACACTCTCGGGTCTCTCGCTTTTATTTCTTTTCTCTTTTAAGAATTATTCTGAGAAATCAATGGTGACCTCTCGTTCCCATTTGTTTTATTTTCATCGTGCGATGCAAGTCGTAGCAGCTCTATTGTTTGTTGATATATGATTATGTCTTGCTCTACCCCACGACTATAGTCTATACCTGTCATAGATTATCAGAATTAGTAATTGTTATAATCAAGAGTCGTTCTTTCTTTCTTTTTTTTTCTCCGGCAACTGTATAGTTGAGTATAGAGATGGACAGACAAGCTGGCAAGGAAGCAGAGAAAGAACGAAAGAAGAGTCATATAAACTATTTCCGACGCCAGACCGACTCTTTTCTTTCATCGGTATGTATTATATATATAAATACGTATATGTATTTAACGATATGGTAAGAAGAAGAAAAAAAGAAGCTGATGAAGAAAGCAAAGAAGAAAATCGACCAGAATGCGGACTGCTTGCGAATGGATATGTATATATACATATATATATATATATCTATACTACTAGCGTTTGGAGTCATAGTCAGCGCATGAGTTATAAGAGAAACGCGAGAGAAGAGAGGGAGATGAGAAGAGAAAAGGAAATAAATAAATACATAGTATATAGACGTATATACGCGCGCGCGCCAGCCAAAAATGCAAAGTAGACGAAGAAGTAGGAGCGACTGTCGTTGGCGCGCGTCGATTATACATATGTTATCAGTGCACTTCTAACGGAGAAAGAATGGTTCTCTTCTTCCGAAAAAAAAAAAGAGAAAGGCGATGGCATCAGCAGAGAAATTGTTGTTGGTATAAACAGGCATGACGATGATGATGCGGTTATTTCCATATACATTCATTTCTCTCACTCTTTTTTCCTTAATCTCGATACGTCTACACATCTCGTTCGTATATGTTCATATGTTCATCAATTTTAGATACTTTCACTACACTTTCGTCACTGATTGATGTGATCGATTTGAAAACTGTATTAAATATATGTGAAGACGTTCATATTCAATATCAATCGGTGACACAAGAGATAAAGAAAAATGAACAACGACCACCATTATCAACATCATCCACGAACGGTCATACCCGTGACGGTAAATCCAAGCGATGATCAACGTTTCATACGTTTTCGCTCATCGGACGGACCATCAAATGATACACATGATCGAATGAGTACACGTATGCGTGATTTTGAAGATGAATGTCGCCGATGGCGAGAAAAATTTTTCAATGAATCAAGAACTGAGCCCAGCTCGTTTCCATCGTCGTCTCTCGTGCATTCAAAACCGCGAATGCGCGTCGATTTTCCTGATTTTCCTGAGTTCGGTGGAGTTGATTGGCCAACCTTTCGAGGATCGGCATCTGGCATAGGCTCAACTGCGAATACATCGGGTCAACGTGCATTCATCGAAGAAGACAATGACGGACGAAAGAAATATAAAATTCAATTTGATATTGGAGAATTTCGTCCCGAAGAATTGAATGTCAAAGTTGATGGTCGAATGTTAATAGTTAAAGGTGATCGTCAAGTCAAAGTTGGCAATGCGACTGAATCAAAGCAATTTAATCGTGAATTAACTTTACCCGAATTCGTCGATGCGAAAACTCTGCAATCTTATCTCGCCGAAGACGGTCAATTAACAATGGAAGCACCCGTTCTAATGGATCGTGTCTATAACGATGCCGGCTCCGCTATAACATTTCGTCAATCAAGTCCAGGTCGTCTTGTCGATACGACATTTCATGGTGGACGTCAACCATCAAGTCTTGGCATAGGAGCTAATCAATCAAATTCCTACTCATCATCGTCGTCTTCATTTCGACAAGAAAGCAGCAGTAGTAATACTGGTGGATCGAACAGTTTTCTTCGTCATAGTCCGTTACGTGATCAGTACTCATCAACAAGTTCGACATCCACTCTTCTCGGAACTAATGCAGGTGTTAATCTTCCACCTCCGGTCACATTTTCAACGATCACATCACGACCAGAATTTTCGAACAGTGATCGCAACGACGGCACAAAAAATGTTACATATAAATTTAATCTAAGTGAATTCGCGCCTGAAGATATTGCCATCCAAGTGAACGATACCATGTTGAAAGTGAGTGCCTTGAGACAAGAACGTGATGGACGTACTTCAAATCATCGAGAATTCAAACGAGAAATCGGTAATTCTTTTCGTTCGATATCGATTGCATTCTTATCCTTCTTCTCTTCTCTTTAAGGTTTACCTGATGGTGCAGATGCCAAGAAATTAACAAATACACTCAGTGCCGATGGTATTCTAACAATTCAAATTCCTGTACGCGACTATCGTCCACCATTAACACCTACACATCAACCACATCAATTTAATCTCCCTACTAATTTGAGTTCGAATGATTCATACTCAGTTGGCGATCAACAACTCAAACTTACATTTGATTTAAGTGGTTATAAACCTGATGATGTTAGTGTGAAAGTTAATGATAATGTATTAAAAGGTAAAAGATCGATTAGATATGTGAAGCGAATTCAATCTCCTTGTTGTTTTAGTTCAAGCAGTACATATCGACAACACACGCGGCAATCAAATCAATCGCGAATACATGCGTGAATATGTTCTACCGGATTGGGTCGATGTCGATAATCTGCGTGCTAAAATGAGTGAAGATTCAACACTAACTGTCGAAGTACCTATCCCACACGATCGTGTACCTGCTTTCAATCGTCAAATTAAAATTACGCAATAGAACTCCTAGTCATCAATTGCTGCATTTCTTTCTCTCTGTGTGTATTATAAGTTAGATTGATCCTTGTCGTTTCTTTTACTTTCTATCTGTCTTATCATTTATTCTATATTACCTAGACGAGAGAACGTCGGATGGTAGTATTTAACATTGAACAGTGTTGATTTGCCATACGTATCGTTCTTCTTTCTCTTTTGCTTTATTGATTTCTTTCTCTTTCTATTTTGCTGTGTCGAGAAAAAGAAGAATATCGTGTTGTTGCTGCCAAACTGTTTTGTTACATTTAGCGTGAGTAATCAATGAAGAATATACATATATAGATACACAAAATATACACCTTTTCTCACTGCTATTACTTTGTTGAACAATTTAGACGTTTTTCTTTTCGATACAATAAATTGCCCATTTTATTCGAATGTTAGTCTCATTATTTATTCATGAGCGAAATTACTTATTTCCCTAGACTAGTACGTCTAGGTGTGAACATAATCATTCACCTATGTCCTGTATTCCCTCGAGAATAATGTTCGTAAATCGAGATGAAAATGATAGTTGGCTGTGTTGAACGATTGAATAGATAAGAATGTTCAAATTCGAGCGGAATTACTGAGCGACTCGCGGAAATGCCATTGCAGCTGTGCCGTAATTAATATCTGCCATTGTCAATGTCACGACCGGTTGAACTCTTAACCGGCCACACAATCGTCTTCTGAGATGAGCAAATTTTCTTTTTACCTCTTGATTTAGTTTTGGTAATGAGCTGACAATAACAAATGGCAACAATTGATTAATAAAACAACCAACGTAATAGAAATAATCATTCTGGACGTCATATAAAAATGTGGGTAACCATAAAAGTTGAATACAACCAACGATTACGGCAGGAGAGGCAAATATTAAGAAGAGAATAGAAATGAACGCAAGTTGAAGAATTAAACGTCGATGACGCTTCCATCTCACTCGCCGTTGTCGACGAAGTTTTTGCCACAAAATTCGTTGAAAAAGTAGCAAATTTGCGAAAAATATAATCAGTATCGGTGTGCCACAGTGAAAGAGCCAATCAAATGTACCTAGAAGTGGATCGCTATATAGATAGCAAGGTCCTCCGCAGTAGAGCAATGAATAATTCCAGCTATTCGTGCACTGATCTGGGAAAAATACGAAATGCAAATAGAATAGCGGCGTGTAAATTAAGCATACTGTTAATGGTAGATAATGAAAGACAATTAACGCTAATTTTTTCTTCATTAAATGACTATGGAAAACAAATAGATGTCTTTCAATACAACACCAAGTGACGAGATCAAGATTGACACAATATAACGAATAATTCAACCAATTCCAAGTAACACAGAAGGAATATGTTGGAGAAATGACGATGCCCCACCGTAAGTAGTACAAATGGAATATAATATCGGTGGTCTTTTGGATAAAACTAACGATGAGTAAACATAATGTGACATGATAGTGTGGAGCATTGATAATCTCTTTTCGCCAATGACGAAAGAAATAAACGAACACGAATATGTCACAAAGGATCGACGGTGCAAGTGTTGTTTGCAAAATCGAGTATTTGACTAGACGAATACGTTCAGCAGATGTCGACATGGAAAGTTTTTTTTTGTAAAGTAAACACTGAAGAGCAAAGTGCAGTCCTCGATCTCTCTCAAGAAGAGTTAGCTAATACTTACTGAAGTTGCTTTCCTATAATCTTTTTCATATGAAATTGCCTGAAGACTTTTTATACATTTTGAAAATATTTTAGATCAGCTTTATTAAGAAAGAGGCTTGCCTTCCTGCTTTCTATCTTGTGAAATGTTTAGCTGCTTTTCATGCGCGTGTCTAAAAGTAGATTTGTCTCTCAAAAATGTCTCTTGTAATCGGATCTGACTTTTGTCGGCTCAATTTACAAAGAACTTTCTGAACATCCGCAGTTGTTCTAGTTTTTTGGAGGAGAAACGTGATTTTCATTCAACGTTGACAACAGATACGAGAAATACAATTAAAAACCAATTGACATCATTATAGATTTGTTTGTCTTTGGGTACAGTTCAGTCAAAAACATTTTTGAAACGTTCTCTATTGTTTTAACAAGGAAATAAAAGTAACAAATGAGAAGATTTCATTGATATATTAAAAAGAATCATATTCGACAGTACGACGCTATTGCAATGCTAGCGTAGAAATAAGAATTAGTTGAATTTTCGAAGATAAGACAAGAGCAGCGAATAATGAGGTGGTAAAACTGCATAATCAATCGAATAATCTCTAAAGTTGAATATATGAATAGCAGATACTATCGCAAAAGATTAGAGAATAATTCAGCTATTCGAACAAATTCTAATACAGTATATCAGAGATAAGTAGAATGTCAATATAGATAGAGTAAAGTGATTGTTATTGAAATGGAATTAAATATCCTTTCTATTTCGTCATTTGAAAATGACAAATGAACATGTGTCGTTCGACATGAAACCATGACGAGAAGTAGGTCTTTAATTTACGGATGGAGAATTATCTGATGATCATATTAACTAACCTTGCTCTTTGTTGTTAACTTTTCATGATAACATTTGATGACAAAATCATGTGCTTTTTCTTATCTGTATGCGACCTATAACCCCTGTCAAGAAAGTCTTCATACAAAATGTGTGTTCAGTTTTTAATCACTCCAATACAAAGTAGCACAACGCACAGCAGGCGGGTAGATTCAGAATTTGATGCTCTTTCTGAATATATGATCAAAAGTTTTCATATCATGTCTTCTTGCGAGTAATGGAAAAACTTTGGAATACCTGGAAAAATTGGTTTGTACAAAGAACGTGATCTGAAATGTTTCGGTACAATGTTTGTTTGATTTTAGTCAATTTCAAACGATTTACACTAATAGAAAATGGTTCGCTATAATCAGAATATTATGCTCTTTACGAATTCGAGCTCCAAAATTAGATGCCTATTTTTGCTCTCTAGCAGTCAGCGAATCTTTGAAGGGTAGCAACATTGATTTGTAAAGAAAACGCAAATTTTTCAGTATTTTTATTGACGAAGGTGAACAAAAACGTTGGAGTGAGTAATTGTATAGAGCAAAGAATCATTTACAAAATCTGGTATTACTTAAGATATAGACTCGAGACTGTAAATACTTTTCCAGCAATCAATTTCTAATGACAAACAAACTGTTATGACGCGAAATTCGGCATATCCGAAAAATAAAATCTTAAGCACCTCCGCATAAAAGAAAAAGTGAAATCAATTGCTGAATTTTGTAGACTAAACTTAGTTTTACAAAACAGGCATACCCACAAAAGTTTTCAATTTCAGTTTTGTGTCAGCTAATAAACATTGATGAAACCCATGTTTGTACAACGTATGTTCTTTACTGTTCGGAAGATTTTCTCATTACTTTCCAACAAAACATGATATGAAAATTTTTGATCATATACTCAGAAAGAGCATCAAATTCTGAATCTACCCACTTGATGTGCGTTGCGCTACTTTGTACTGGAGTGATTAAAAAGTCAATAAATATTTTGTACGAAGACTTTCTTGACAGGGGTTATATGATTTTTAATGGGATATATTTTCAACATTCTTGGTAAACGGAGATTATGATAAGCAGTTTGACTAGTGTTTCGAAAGCAAGTGAAAATTCAAACATAGTTCCAGAAAAGCTCGGTAGACGTCGATGTATTGATGCTAACAAGTGGCAAAATGTGGTGATAGTCTGGTTAGAAAATCGCACTGATCCTACTGATGAATACTTTCAACAAACAATTGAACAACTGGAGAAGGATGTTCAATATATTGATATATTTATGGATAATGATGAATGCATTGAATTCATACTTAGCAATGAAGATAAGATCATATGTTTGATCGTATCTGGATCAATTGGGAAATATCTTCTGCCTTGCGTACACGACATTTTTCAATTAGATTCTATTTTCATCTACGCTGTTGACGAGCAATATCGCAAACCATGGATGGAAGGTTATAGTAAGATCAAAGGATGTTTTGCAGACATGACATCGCTGTGCAAAACTCTGAAAGCGAGGGTGGAACAATGCAAACAGAATACCATGCCAATAAGTTTCATACCATCTGGTAAAAATTTCTACCAACTCGATCCATCGTTCATGTACACTCAAATAATCAAAGAGATTTTGTTGACAATCGAATTTGAAGACAAGCACATTAGGGAATTCATTGCTTGTTATCCTGATGCGCTAGTTGATGAACAAAACGAAACAAGTTCCAATGAAGAACAGATGCGTAGTTACCATAAAAAAACTCCAGTGTGGTGGTATACGAAAGGAAGTGTTTTATATTCTATCGTGAATCGTGCTTTACGAATGTTAGATGGGGAGATGATCACACAAATGGGATTTTTTATTACTGATCTTCATCGACACATTGAACAAATATATAAAGCGCAATATGCGAACTATTTATGTGAACCAAAGTTTATTGTTTATCGCGGACAGGGACTATCTGAAGCAGATTTCAATGAACTGATGAAAACAAAGGGTGGATTACTGTCATTCAACAGCTTCTTGTCCACTAGTAAAGACCGTGATGTATCGTTGGCTTTCGCAGAAAGTAATTCAATCGATCATGATATGATAGGTATTATTTTCGTTATCGAGATCGATGTTACTCAAGCGACCACTCCATTTGCTTGTCTTCGAGGCATTAGTTATTTTCCCGACGAAGATGAGCTGCTATTTTCGATGCACAGTGTGTTCCAAATTAATGATATCCAACGACTGAATAAGAATGAAAGACTTTATGAAGTCAATTTGACTCTCACTGGTAATAATAATGCAGAATTTCGTACTTTGACTAATTTTATCAGAAAGGAAAGTTCTCCAACTTCAACCGGTTGGCACCGATTAGTCTTCATGCTGATTACCTTGAACCAAACTGATGTTGCTGAAGCAATTAACAAGGAGCTTCTTGAGGAGAAATCGAATGAGGCTAGTCACATATCTATCTATCATTCCATGGCAGTTATTAAATACAAGCAAGGAGAATATCAAGAGGCTGTACGATTTCATGAGAAAGTCATTTCAATTGAACAGCACTTGCTTCCTCCTACTCATTCTGCTTTCGCTGAATCCTACAATAGCATCGGCGCGGTTTATCACCGTATGGGTGACTATCCGAAAGCGTTCTCAGCATACGAAAAATCTCTCGCTATCCGACAGGAATCACTTCCTTCTGATCACATTGATTTAGCGCTATCGTACAACAATATTGGCGCTATATATCATGATATGGCTGCATACGAAAAAGCACTATCAGCATACGAGACGTCTCTCTCAATTCAGCAGAAGTCACTTCCTCCTACTCATCCTCGGCTAGCTTTCACTTACAATAACATTGGTTTGCTGTATCATAGTATGGGCGATTATTCGAAAGCGCTCTCAGCTTATGAAAAATCTCTCGGCATTCAGCAGCAATCACTGCCTGCTAATCATCCTGATTTGGGCCAATCGTATAACAATATTGGCGTTGTGTACAATCACACGGGTGACTATCCAAATGCTCTTACCTATTACGAAAAAGCTTGTGGAATTTGGCAACAATCACTTCACTCCAATCATCCTTATTTAGGTCGATCGTACCTGAACATTGGTTCGGTGTATGACAACATGGGTAACTATTCAAAAGCGCTATTAGCTTTTGAGAAAGCTCTTGTAATTGGACAACAGTTATTTCCGTCTGACCCTATTCTTTTGAGTTCGTGTTATGGCAACATTGGCGCCGTGTATGGGCACATGGGTAGTAGTTCAAAAGCACTCTCAGCGTATGAAAGGTGTCTGGCAATTCAACAGCATTCACTTCCATCTAATCATCCTTGTTTGGGAATGTCCTATCATCACATCGGTTCGGTGTATCATAGTATGGGTAACTATCGAAAAGCACTCTCAGCGTACGAAAAAGGTCTTGTAATTGTCAGTCAGACACTTCCTCCTACTCACCCTAGTTTGGCTGAATCCTACAATAATATTGGTACTGTGTATCACGACATGAACAATTATGAGAAAGCACTCTCCTTCTATGAAAAAGCGCTTGAAATTCAACAACAATCGCTTCCTGACACTCATCCCACTTTAGCTTCATTGTACAATAACATCGGTGCTTTGTATGGACACATGTCGGATTATCAAAAAGCACTCTTCGCTTTTGAGAAATCTCTCGCTATCTGGCAAAGATTACTTCCTTATAATCATCCTCAATTGGCTACACATTACAACAACATTGGCACCATATACCGTCACAAAAACGAGTATGCAAAGTCACTCTCAGCTTATAAAAGGGCTCTTACGATCGTGCAACAATCATCCTACTCGAATCCTCAGGATTTAGCTTTATCATTCATGAATATTGGCCATCTATATCATGATATGGGTGACTATTCAAAAGCACTTTCCTACTATGAAAAAGGCCTTGCAATTCGACGACAATCGCTTCCTGACACTCATCCCAATTTGGCTTTGTCGTACAAAAGTATAGCTATGGTGTATGAAAAAATGAATAATTATTTGGAAGCCTATCTATTCTACGAGCAAGCTGTGGAAATTGCTCAACAATCGTTACCCTCATGCCATCCCGATATCCAAATTTACAAATACAAAATTGAAATTATAAAAAAGAAACTATAGTTTTTATTTACTTCTACTTTTGTCATAAAGAACAAACACGAGAAAGTTTTTAAAACTAATCTAAATATAAATTACATCAGCTTTGCTACATAAAAAACACACCGATGAAGATTTATTATTTATTGTGTATAATAGTCACCACTAATTTGCCCATGGTTAAATTATTTTCCATGTATTTATGAGCTTCGGCGATCTGTTCCATGGGCCATGTTTTGTCAACAATAACTTTGAGTCTACCATCGACAAAACCATTCATGATTTCATCTTCAAACTGCCTGATCAAATTCGTTTTATAATTGATCGATCGGGCTCGCAGAACAGTACCACACAACGTAATACGTTTCTTCAACAAAGTTGCAAACGATAGTTTATCCGCTTCGGGTCCACTCAGATGACTATGAACAATCCAACGTGAATCAACACCAAGAACGTCTTGATTGGCTTGCACGTAGTCTTTGCCAATATTATCATAAATAATATCATAGCCTAAATAAATAGAACCAACATGTTCGAACTCAGCTGGTATTCATTAGATAGTAATGAAACACACTTCAATGTGATGCAACCAATAACACTGCATAAATGTACATGCAAATAAGCATGGAAAACGCACGAGTTTCATACCATCTTTGTTCAAGCTTCGAGCGAATTCAAGTAAAGTATTCGTCCTGAAACGTTTTTTTTCGTGAAAACAACGATGAGAAGCAAGAGATTGATTACCAAGGTCCATGAGTGTAATTGATTCCCTTGTCAGCACCGAGTTTTTTACAGTAGGCAACTTTTTCATTGCTTCCAGCGGTGGTTGCTATTTTAGCACCGAAAAACTTCGCAATTTGAATACCCGCAGTGCCAACACCACTAGCACCGGCATGAATGAGAACAAGATCATTCCTTTTTATATTTCCAATCACTCTCAAACCTTGAAATGCAGTAAGAAATGCTTCTGGTATACCTAAAATACCCGACCTATTTTATCTACCAAAATACAATCTCGAGCACTGACCAGCAGCATCAACTACCGAAATTCCTTCCGGAATCCTCATCGTACAATCCATGTGCACGGCAACATACTCTGCATAGCCACCATTGGTAACTAATACCATCACCTGAGAAGAACAATCACAACTAATGCATCAACGAGTTGTATGATCTTATACTTTATCGTCGATCTTCCATTTGTCTTTAGCTTGCTCACCGACATCAACAATCTCTCCAGCTGCTTCTAAGCCGATAACATCTGTCACATTGAGTGGCGATGGACATTGACCCTTACGTTGTACAATATCCACTCGATTAACGCCAAATGCATGGACTTTTATCAATATTTCATCATCCTAAACAAACGAACTCGGTGAGATCAACCACTGTTTCTATTTACAAAATTATTTATACTTTTATTTTTGGCACATCTGTTTCGCCAATATACAAATTATCTAAGTGTAAGAATGATCAACAAAAACACATGAAATGCACTTCAAATCACCGCACACGAGCACCTACCGCGATCACCGAAATCTTTCAATAGGACAGCTCGCATTCTTTCTGGCACTGACATTCTTTTTTTTCTACAAAAAGAAAACAGACATCTCACAAAATATGATCTAATAGGGCCTTGCGGATATGTATTTCAATCCTTATTAGGAAAACAATCAATGACAACAAAAAGAAACAGAACATATTCGATCTACGCATAAGGATGAAGGCGTTCTTTGGAAGTAGCAAGCACATATAACGACGATATGCCTAAACCATAAAGGCCTCCTCTCAGAGCACCTTTCCAACCAGCAGTTGATCGATAGAGAAGACCGGTAAGACCAGCACTCGCCACAGTATTCAGCTCGTCATCGACTTCACGCCCCCAACTCAGACCGGTACCGATTAAACTGTATATCAATGCTAAAAAGTAATGTGAATGCACAAAAATACGAAGAAACTCCACCTCTACCTATCGAACCCATTGCCGAAGCAGTTGTAGCACCCTGACGAGCAACGTAGTTAATAATTCTAAGCAGAACCAGATTGAATAGTATTAAATTTATCATTTTCATTCACTAAACTTACGATGAAGTTCGTACTGATCCAGTTAGGTGGTTTGTTTCTCGTACACCACGATACAATCCTGATGCACTGCCAATCATACTTCCTATAAAGAAAAGCACCATTTCTATAGATCCTTTCTCCGTCTCATCATATGGAACAAACCAGCAATAACTGAACCACCAATGGTGAAAAACATCAATTCTAATCGACCACGTTTCTCTTTTTGTCCTTCAGGTACGATAAATTGTGAACCACCCTAGAGTAATAATAGCACGTTACCGTTTCTGAAACTTTCATCGAAATAAACTACATACGGTGTTTAATACTTGTGGATCGAAATTCAAAAATGGTGAAATAGCACTTGTGCCAGCAGATGAATGAACTAACAAGCAGCACTTTAGGATGAACAATTTTTCATGTTTATCTCCTTGAACTTACCCGGAATATCAGTAGCCGGCTCATGTAAGTTATAGTTTCCGAAAAGACTAAATCCGCGTTTTTGTTGCTGGTCTGTAGAATTCGTGAAATCCATTATTCTGAAAGAAAAAGAACAGAAAAATTCATAAACAATTATTTATTTGTTTTCTTTCTACAAATTGTTATCAAAGAACATAAATAGTTCGTGTTTTTTGTTTTTAAACAATTATTCACATTCTAGAAACCAATTATTAATTACGTGATAATACCAATTTAAAAAAAAACGAGAGCAAAGAACTGTGTGAGATGTTTCAAAGCGCCATTGTCCAGCACCATAATACATAATTGAGACATGATGAGAATGAAAACTATCAGAAGAAAATAGAATTATCACACACAAATAGACAGAGCGAGAGAGAGAGAAAAAATTCTTTTTCATATTTTTCAAAAAAATGCCGTTTAGTTACTAAATTCAGGATTTTCGCCTGTGTATTCATTTTCCAGACGATATTGTAATGTACTAAATGATGGTCGATTTTCCGGTTGAGCATGCCAACATTCACGCATAATACCATAGAGAGATGATGGACAGTTAGGTGGTTGTGGTAAACGATAGCCCTGATCGACTTGGCGTAGAACTTCCGCATTCGTCATACCTGGATACGGTGTGCGACCAAATGTGACTAATTCAGTTAAAAGAATGCCATACGACCAAACCTAAAGATCAATCGAAGTGAATAGGAATCTTGGTCTTAAAATCGTCTTACGTCGCTTTTGATGGTAAATCGATTGTAGAGTGCTGCTTCAGGTGCTGTCCATTTGATGGGAAATTTCGTACCTTCTTTTGCTTCGTACATACCACCAGCGTATTCCTAAAATGATTCGTAATTTGAAAATTGGACACGGAGAGTGAATGTCTGAGATCTTCTTGACAAGCATTTGAAAGAATTTTTCTTCATTCGACTTTGCAATCACTGCGTACGATAAGCAAGTCTAGTTCTCGTGTCAAAACATAATGAAGAATGACAGAAGCAAAAACATCGAGCAATGAACATGATCAATGGTGATGTCACACTTACCTTCGCTTCATCCTAGCAAAGTAAAAAACAAGTCTACAGATCAGTTTCTTCAATAATGTCATACTGAACGCCTACAGAATTGTTCCTCATCGATCATCAATCAGTCATTCGTATACCAACCTTGATTATTCTTGCGAGACCGAAATCTGCAATCTTAACAGTATTATTTTCACCGACAAGAACATTTCGAGCAGCGAGATCTAAAAAGAGAAGAACTCGAATTATACAAACGAATGGCATCCTTGAATTCATAATACAAACCTCGATGAATGTAATTCTGCTGTTCTAAATAAGCCATTCCTCTTGCAATTTGTGTAGCGATGTAAATCAATGCAGACATTTTCAATTGTCGTCCACGTGGACCTTAAAATGATACGAATTCATACTTCAAATCCCATCGTACTAAATGTATATCTCTATTTACTTTGTAAATAATCCAAAAGACTACCATTTTTCATTAATTCTGTCACAATATAAATCGGTTCTTCGATTGTACACACGGCGAATAATTGAATTAAGTTTGCATGTCGCAAGCGTTTCATTATTGACGCTTCAGCGAGAAAATCCGTTGGATTCATCGAACCTGACTTGAGCGTCTTCACAGCAACAGATACATTATCATTCCAGACGCCTTCCCACACGTCACCAAATTGTCCATGGCCAAGACGTCGAATTAATTTGATTTCCCGTCGAGATATTTCCCATTTATCCACAAGACTATGCGATAAGCCATCTGGTTCAGGTTTGATAATCTACACAATCAATTACTTGATACGATAATAATCACGTGTATATATTGACTTACATGTACACAGGGTTGTCTTAAATTTACACATAAGCCATCTGACGTTTTCGAGTAATGATTGACAAGTTCAGGTAATGTATTGAACGTTGTTCGACGCGCAATGTAGTATCGGCCATCTTCACCTTGTCGTATTCGATAATGTTTCACAGAATCATTATCACGGACTAAAAGTATCGACAATAATTTTGATGAGAACACGAGTCGCACTCACTTGAAAGAGAAAAATCGGTTTTTTTCGTTTCACTATCGCGAATCTAAATGAAACTTTCATCAGAACATTGTTTACATTGCATAAATCAATATATATATGAAAATATCTCGCCGAGTGATCGTATTCTTCACCAATGATTGAAGGACATTTTGTTTAGAAGAAGAAAAAAAAACGAAGAAGAATATTCGCGTCTATTCATTTCAATAACCGTTCATTCGATTACGTAACCGTTTTCTTTGAACAGTATGACTTGAAATGAATAAACGATAAGCGTATAAGAACATGAAATTCTTAATTGAAATATTTCATCTCTTTTTGGCGTTTTTTTTCGCTATCAGTGAAAAAATGAAGGTTACGACGACATACGAGAAAACTGCCGTGTTCATTGACATCTGACATCAGCTGTTTTTCAGCATCAATTCGACGAATGGACTTGAAATACCATCTAATGAGAAGAGAAAAAACGAATAAACGAAAAGAGAAAGTTCTTCAACGCACGGCTCGGATTCAAGACTATCCCGTTTCGCGACGAAATTCGATGGAATCCAACCTTCTTGTCCACCCTCATTTTTCGCCTTGCACCATGCCGTATTTTTGCGATAAATAATTTCCAATAGATCATGTTTTCTTATAGTTAAATCATCGTTTGTTCTGGCATCATAATCACATATGGCTACGTATTGGAATCGATTATTATTCATGTCGTTATTCGTTTTCATTACAATCGCTGATGTCGTCGATGATGATGCACTTGACACACCCGAAGACGATGGTGTGGCAATTCCATTCGTATTCTGATGATGATTATTATTATTGATTGAGAATTGTACGGATGAGGGTGAGACAATCGGCTGCTGTTGTTGTTGTGAGATGAGATTCAATGGTGAATCAGGTATCTGATTTTTCTGCAGTTTGCCTGACTTTGGACGGCCAAAATTGATACAGTTTCCCATACTTCGCTAAAATACAAAATGAATTCAGTATTGATTTTTGTCAATAGAGAAGACTAGCGACGAAATCTCTGCACTTGTAAGTCTTACATTTGACGGGCCATTTTTTCGTGACTGTTCGATTAACAATCGACCGTCAATATGATCAAAAAATGACTGTCGCCGAGATTTCAATCCGTTTTGAAGCAATTGCTGAACGTATGCTTTGTAAGAATCTGCCATTCGTTTTACTTTGGATGTGTTAATGCAAATGCTCGACTGTTATGAAAAAGTTTCAATGTGTTCAGTTTACGTTGTCACATTTTCTTTTTTGTATAAAAAGTCAAAAGGAGGAAAGAACAACATTTCTTTCTCTTTCCCGTTCTTCACTTTACTAGTCAATTACTCCTAACGAATGAAACATTATTTACCTGTTTATTTTCGTTGATGAACGATTAGATGTTCGCAAAACAATCAGTGAAGATCATTCGATCGATTAGTTGAATGACGATTGATCCTCTTCATGGCTGAAGATCTAGAAGAAAGACTGAAAGGTCTAACATTGCTTTGATTCATTTCTTTGCTTTGGCTTCTATGATGATAAAAAACAAACGAATGAAACTTCAGACATTCGAATAACAGTTGTTATTGTACGAGATGAAGGAGGACGAGGAGGAGAAGAGAAAGAGAGAGAAGAAGAAGAAGAAAAACGAGGAAATCTGATGTATGAAGAATTTTTTTTCGAAAATGGATATCATTTATGCGCAGAGAAAGAATTTGATATATATTAGTTTCTACAAACGAATGTACGTACGAAAGAGATGAAAATCGAGCTATGTTTGATTTGAGGACTATTCAGCGTATGTGTGTGTGCGTCGCGACGAGAAGTGAAAACCTTGACCCTATTTGAAACATATATTCTCAATATTTTTCACTTCTAGTAAAGATTAATTTGCATGAAAAGATAATAAACAATTGACAAGTGTTTACAAGAACAAAAAAAAAGTGACCTCCAATAGTATCTGTTGAGCAGATTGTTTGATCGAGGAAAAAAAACGGACGGCGAGTCGATGATCGACAGAAGAGAAGAAACTATCGAATCGAATCGAAGAATGAGCGATTAGAACATTTGAAGATATACAGACTCATTGAACTGATGAAAAGGTGATGATGTGAATGACGTTCGTACACTCTCGCTGAGTAATAGTACAAGCATCTACAACTATATATTGTTTTTAACGTTTTTTCATTGGTCGAAGATTACATTGATATTTCGGAACAACAAACGTGTAGATGCCGCTGATAAACAGCAGGTTGTCGAGATAGGAATGATCGACGAAAACAACATGTGTTGATTTGTGCTAAATAAAGAATCATCGTCGTAACATTTTCGACGAATGTATGTTTTGTATGGCATACTTGTGTTCATAGTCACGAACAAAGAGAAGTTCATTGTGTCGAGCACACTATTGCGATGTTCTTACGCAATCATTTGTCACTCTCTTCTCAATTTTGTTCGAACTGATAAGCATAACAAAACATATGTCATTTCTACGCGATTTTACATCTAGTTAATAGCGATAACAGGTGCAACAAAATGAATGACGATACCCCGTTAGATTTTACTATTGTGAATAAACGTCTATGGAATGCGAAGGTTGACCACCATGTTAAGTCGCCCATGTATGATGTTCCGGGATTTCTCGAAGGAGCTGATTCATTGAATTCCATTGAACTCGACTTACTTGGCGATATACAAGGTAAACGTATCATTCATTTGCAATGCCATTTTGGACTTGACACACTTTCACTTGCTCGACGCGGTGCACAACAAGTTACTGGTGTCGATTTTTCCGAAAAAGCTATTGCGAAAGCGGAAGAATTAGCAAAGAAGACAAATCTCACTGCATCGACAAAATTTATCTGCTGTAATATCTTTGATCTACCGGATCCGGAAGAACTGTTCGATATCGTTTTTGCGTCGTATGGAACGATTTGTTGGTTACCAGATATCAATCACTGGGCTCGTATTCTCTCGAACCATTTGAAACCGGGTGGATTTTCTCTTCTGGTAGAATTTCACCCCTTTCTAGATATATTCGATGAAGCTTATACACGCATAGAAAATTCTTATTTCAATCATGGACCTATTGTGTGTGATTGCCAAGGTACTTATGCTGATCGCAATGCTCCAATTCGAAATAAAAGTATGGAATGGTGCCATCCAGTAAGCAGTGTTATTCAAGCACTTATACAAAATGGATTAAAGATCGAAGTCTTCAAAGAGTTTGATTATTCGCCGTATGATGCGCTTCTCAACTCCGTCAAAATTGCGGACAAATGCTATCAAATCAAGGGATTACAAGGAAAAATACCGATAATATATGCTATCAAAGCCAGCAAACCAATATCCTAAGTTGAAATCTTGTTACTCGATAGAGGGCGCTGTTCGCGATTGAATGAAATAAAGATTTTCAATTTTTTCAAAGTCTCCATAATGAATAAAGATTCACATTCCAATATTCTATTACTACTCATATTTGTTCGCTCATATAACTTGACAACATAAGGGTCCCTTGGATACCATATCTAATATGGATATTACATGACACCGTTATAGAGTGTCGTCATTCTTCAACCTATTTACTAATAATCTACTCTACTCTTCCTTAACTTGGAAAACATTTCAATTGTTTTTCATTGCAATTAGTTTCCTAGTGAAATACTTCTCTCATCTTTTAAGGTCAAGACTTGCTTTTCTCAAACATTTGTTCATTATGGTATGTTATTTGATTTCAATGAAGATAACAGTGAGTGATTTTCTTGATAGGGATTACTTGACATCCTGCGAAAACTTCGTTCAACTCCACAAGATGAACTTCGTATATTGCTCCTAGGCCTCGATAACGCTGGCAAAGTAAGAGTTGCTTGATAGTTGAACGATGCAATCGAGTGAAATACTTCTAGACGACGTTACTTAAAGTTCTTGCTTCGGAAGATATTTCGCATATAACCCCAACGCAAGGTTTTAATATCAAAAGTGTGCAATCAACCGGATTTAAACTTAATGTTTGGGATATTGGTTAAGAATATTGATGCATTGACTTTTTCTCAGAATAAAACGATAATTTGTATTTAATAGGTGGTCAACGAAAGATTCGTCCATATTGGCGGAATTATTTCGATAATACTGATGTTCTAGTATGACAACAGGGAGTTTTAGTCAATGATATTGATGACGATTTTGTATTTAGATTTATGTTATTGATAGTTCTGATCGAAAGCGTTTTGATGAAACAAATCAAGTATATATTCATGATGGAAAGAATTAGGTCAATTACATTTTCTCCCCTTTATTCGTCTCATAGGAATTGTCGGAATTATTGGAAGAGGAAAAATTGCATGGTGTTCCATTACTCGTCTTTGCTAATAAACAAGATTTGCTAAATGCTGCTAAAGCATCAGATATTACTGATGGTCTGTCCTTACATCAAATTCGCGATCGACCGTGGCAAATTCAAGGTTGTTCCGCGTATACCAAAGAAGGTGTCAAAGTACGTCGTTAACCTATTTTCTCTTTCCACGAAACATTTATCGTTTTTTTTTCCAGGAAGGTCTTGAATGGATATCAAAAACTGTTACAAAAAATAAGAAATAAACTCCCGTTAGACTTCGCTTCTTTTCTTTTCTATTTGTGTGTCAATCTATTATTTATTTGCGTTTATCCCTTGTGTCATAAAAGAAAAGAATCTACCAAAAAACTATCTATCGCGCGAAGTATCCATCAATGTATAGCTGAATGTCATTGTCCTTCCGTGAACGGGAGCACGCTTGTCTTCTTTGTGAACAATCTTTTCGTCTGTGTTTTTTTTGTATTGTTACCGAGTGTGTCTAGGCATCTAAAACATGCCACTTATATCAAAATATCGATCATGTGTTGTGGCTTTCCATGTGTGTGTTGATTTTTTCCAGACAGTATGTTTAGGAATGAATTTCAAACCTTGCTTCTGCTTCTCTTCTTTGTATAAGAAATGTTTGTTTGAGAATTCCACTCAAATTTTGTGCCAACAAAGATAATCACAATCATAACTAGTGTACTCTATCTAGATCTAAGCGGTACTGTGTAAATGGACCATGTGAACCATATTCATATACATTTGGGCTCCCACTATGCATCGGAGTGATGTTCCAATAATAATCAAATAAATATTCTCGTTTATTCGGCTTTTCATATGCACAAAATAAATATTTAGTCACACACACACGCATCAAAAACGACTAGGATTATTATAAAAAGAAAACAATCATCAAGGCACCATCATCTGTCGTCAAAATGAATAAATAAATTTGGCTGTTAAGAAATAGCACAGGGTTACACGCATAAAAAGAGAACGAAATATGTTCTAATCACAGAAATTTCCCCGAAGAATAGACAAAACAAAAAATACTCTAAGTTGTTCAATAGGGAATCGAATTTTGTTGATATTGTATATAATCATAAATACGGGTTCGTAAACTATGTGCACAACGATTAATCACTTCTTCCATGAAATGTGCAGCTTCAGTTTCAGTGGCGTCAGGTTTAAAACGAGCATTCAATTCTTTCAGAGTATTACCGCGAAAACATGGTAAACCAGTGTCAAGCATCAATGCTACGAGAGTTATGAAATGTTGCCGATAAGGTCTAAAAGATCAGTTGTCGAAATTTTGTCGATTGAAAGCTCTCTTCGTTTTTACCTCAATGCTAAATAACCTTTGATACATAATTCTTTAAACCAGAGAAATCCAGGTGCATTTAAATCACCCATAATGAGAATCATTTCTGCGGTCAGTTTAATATCCGGTTCGAATCTCATGTTTCCACCTGGTGATGACTCGAACATGAAGCCAAAATCTATACAAAATGGAACATTTGAATGTATTCATACTTCACCCTGATTCTACTAACCAATATGAATAATGTGTCCTTCATCATCAATCCTGAAATATCAAGAGATCGACTGTGTAAAGTGAGAATATAAATATTTTTCTACGAACATAATATTTCCATTGTGACGATCTTTTATCTGGAGTAGGAAAACAGCAATCGAATAAGCTGCCATACTGATGACAAAATTTCGTCGTGCCTAGAACACGGCACGTGAAATAGTTTGATTAGAAGGAAGAAAAGATGATTTACTTTTTGAAATTTGATCGAATCATCTTTACCATATACATGTCGAAAATATTCAAATAAACCCACTTCGGTGTTTCTTCCAATATCTTCACGCGAACGAGAATTCGGTACACATTCGATAACACCACACTGAAGAGAAAAATGACTTCCGTACATACACTTTCATTTCGTATGGCCAAGAGACACTTACGCCAGGACTTGTTGCAATCACTCGATAAGTATACAAGTACAATTCTAGACCCTCCTGTTCAAAAATATTCTGAAATAAACGCATTAGTTGCAAGGCCAACATATCCTATGAAGTATTACAGATGAAAATATCTCTTAAAGCGGTAATAGTTCATCTCACTTGTCGGACATCATCTCCAACTTTAAAAATAGCCATTTGAGAGTACTGATTATTCGAATCAGGAATAAATTCGTAGTCAGAATCCGCACAGTGTTCAACTTGTTCAATTCCAACATTTTGTACGCGAAATGCTGCTCGATAAGGCGCTTTCGCCGCACTAATATTCAAAACATACTTATTTCCTGCGAAATTGATCTAGTTTACCTTTGCATCGGTGTTCCAGTTTCGGGCGCTAATGAGATCACAACAGCTTCGGGATTCGACGGCAGATAAACACCGGGTTTCACATCACTACCGAGATCCATCAATGCTTTCAAGCAAGCTAGAAAGAAAACAATTTAATAGTGATCGGAAGCTTTCCTTTTCTTATACCAGCTTTCCGTTCTGCGCCTTTTGGATACACTTTGATGATGTCGGAGACATTGGTGAGTTTATCTGAGAATTCAAAGACGCGTTCATAAAATTCTCTAGCGTTCGAAGTAAAAGCAGTTTGAATTTGATCGGCAATAGGTTTGAGTTTAGCTAGCATATCATCATCAGGCGTTGTTTCATTCTTATATACGTTGGTTCGAATATTCCAGATTAACTGATGTGCTAATAGATTCGATTTTCGAGATAGAGCTAAGATTAGACGGCGAACAAAGCCCATCTAAATGAAAATGAGTGCTGATGAATGGAAAGAAGTGATGTCTAATTGCTCATACTTCATCGTAACGAATTGCTTGAACTAATTGTGGGATATATAAAATGATCGCTTCTGGTCTTGTTGTATAGAGAATACGAGAAGCATATTGAATTGTATAAGAATTAGCTATCTGGTTGAGCCGTGCATTAGCAAAATAGGACAGTGCTGCGACAGGATCGGTTGGAGCCCAGATGAGAATATGTGAAGTCTAAAGGAAAATGATGATGTGAACTGAGATTAGAATGAAGTTTGCAGATTTACTTGACAATGTCGATCATTCTGATTCGAAGTACTTGTAAAAAGATTCAATGCTTCGGGTATATGACGAACTTGGAATGGAAATGCTTTCACAAGTTGTTGAATTTCAGTTCGTAACGATGCTTTAGGAATTCTAAATTGTCACTCCTATAATTTTCAATGAATTCGATGGTGACCACTTACGTGTAATAAAGGCTAATGGCTAAATCAGGCGAAATAAGCCAAGCTAGTCGTCCATACTCTCGCCATGCTTTGTTGGAAGTTCCATTCATATCGTAGACTTTCCAATTTGTGTACGTTGACTGTCTCTCCTGGTCGAATTGAAGATTCGAACGAAATAGTGGATTATGAAATGTTTCCAAACGTTCGATTTCACAAGCCTGAAGAAGTTTCGATATTCATTTGAACATTGAAAACGAATATTTTTCATGTTACTTACAAGCAAGATGAGCAGAAGGTTGCGTTTTTTCAACAAGTCTTTCGATAGTGTCCGAGCGTCATTGCTTTTTTCAGTATTCTTCGCGGACCCTATGAAATGACAGCTGTAAGTGTAAGTAATTATAAAATAATTATTAGTAGTCATGCATAGAATTTAGTTTTATGATTAGTATTCAAGCATAGATTCATACCTCGGAAAGAAGATTCACGATAAATATCTGAGTCACAAAGAAAGAAACATAAATCATACTGCTAATGTAGATTATTTTCAAAGAAGATTGTTCCTCTTACAAGCGAATTATTCAATCAACAATGTGAAGCAAGAATTCTCATCCGAACATCGAAGTTTTAGAAGATAAAGTCTGTACCTGACTTACGGGTAATTGTAGATTGACCACCGACTCCAGCCGCAGCTCCACCACCACCAGCTAATGAATTGATTAATCCCGATGGTATTCCAGCTCGTGAGGAGCTCTCACTTGTGCCATTGTGCAAACGTCGGTTCAACGATGGACTACCACTATCAACTGAAGAAACAACGTTTCGAAATCAATATAAGTTATTTGTCAATACAAACTTGATAATATTGAATCATCACAAAACTTCTTCTCTCCATGAACTAATGAGAAAAACCGAATCAATCTTCGAATATCATTCCGTAATTCATTATACGATTGAGACGGATAATGATGTCGAACCCTATAATATCAATCAGTGACTACTACACAACTTCAATCAATCTCACATGAAGTAGTCAAATGCCGTATGGTAAACTTTCTCTCGTAACAACGATTTACTAATACCATTTGCTAGATAATCACTCTGAATGATGTAGAGTACCAAATATAATAATTGAAACCGAAGGCCCACAGCTTCAATATGTCTCGTCATTGGTATTTTTGACCGATCCGTGATTAGGTAAAGTGATTTATGGAAAAGATCAACAAGCATTTCCATTTCTACATCAGATTTGTGCATACACAGATACATTCGTTCCTCGATGAACTATAGAAAACGAAGATTACATTGAAAGTGATGATTTTCAAGAGAAATCAACTTTGAAGAATATTCGATGTGGGTTAGTCGATGGTGGTTTCGATTTAAGTTCTTCTTTTTCCGATGGAGCCAATGGTGATACCTCTGGCTTATCAATTGAATATAATCCTTGACGGTCACTGATAATCTTCTGCCAGACTTTATAAATCTCTTGGACAATCTATACATTTCAAAATGTATTTTTTAATGAACATTATTACGTGCAATGCTCACCAATAATTCTAGTTCGGGTCGAGCAACGATTGCCCATGACCAACAATCGACTGCTGCTTCCATTACCGACGTGGTAAACATTTTCACTGGAAGCCATGCTAGTACATGTACTATCTCTCGGTCGAGAGCATTTTCTAAAAGATTGTACGATGAAATCATCTCTTTCGATCGATCCATACCTTTGGGAGCATTGTATCTGTAGAATGGACTACCTACACTCGAAAAAGTCATTTCATTTTCATTATCATCTAAAGTAAACACGAGTTTGTGGAGATCTTTAAAATGTATCAGTTTACCTGCATGATCAGCATTATAAATTAGCATCGCTGTTAGTTTGAAAAGTTCATTCCGAAAGTTACTATCGACTAAATGCATGAACAAATGTTTGTAATATGACTCAAAGTATAGTAATGAGTATTACAGATCGCGATGCGTTCTTCAAAATCAAGCACGACTTCTTTATGATTCACAGGTGCAACAACTGACATTCGCCGACGACGCTGTTTCAATGATTGAAACTTATCCACTGAATTTAATCGATTGATAAACGCGTTCTCCATCTGGGTTTTAATTTGTTTCAATGCACTTCGGTAATCATTCCGACTTAGTCCTTCGATCTATTAAAGCAAAACTCATTCTTACGACTTAGACACTTCGCATTCGAGTTACGTACGAAGCCAACCGCAGCATTTCGTTCGCTTAATGATACCATGTAATCAGCAAAATCAGCACGATAGTAAAACTTATTTCCATTTGCTGCCGCCTGTTGACATTTGAGAAAAAGCAAAATGATGATGATAGTTGTTTAACGCAGATACTCACCTCAGCATTAGTGGATTTCGAATACATACTGAGATATTCCCACATAACCTAGATTGAATCAGTATACTAAAGTGACAATTACAGCTAGAACTTACATGTAAGCCTCGATGCTGACGCGCAGCGTTGGAATTTCGTTTACCTTGTTCGAGTTTCAACATGTATTGCTAAATGAATGAGAAGCATGAATTCATATTGATTGATTCGATTGATAACTTACTTGAATACATGATTTGATTAATGTTGGTGATATCATTAAAGCCTGTTCGATGAACATACGGCCGAACTCTACGTATTCATTGAAAAGTTCCTATTTAATAGATAGAATAGTATTATAGAAGGCATTCCTCGAAATAACGAACCAATCGTTTTTCGTGGGTGTCAACAAATTGAATTGTATAATTGGTTTCGGGTATTCGATGATGTGCAGTAACTTTGTGTAGATTATCTTCATTCAATGAGTATGCTAGGATGTTGATGATACTCATCAAAGTCTCAATAATAAGAGCATTGCAGAATAAATGTGGAAATCTATTGAGACAAAACGAAAATTCGTATAAATTAGATTGTGGCGAAGGAAACTTACGCATTCTTTGATAACAACGTTAGAAGATAGAGTTTAGCTTCTTCACGAACTTCCGTGCGAACATGTGTTCGTTTGATCATTAGGAATTGGCATTGTGTTTCGAGATTTTTATTTCGCTCCGGACTCTTTGGCTAAATAGGAATAAAAAGGTCAATTTCTGTATACATAAAAGGATAACAAGATCAACTATACCATTTTTTTCATTTCATCAACATATAACGCCAAACATTTTCTTCCTACGGCAACCATCAGTGTCCATAAACCTAAAGAAGATCATCATAGATAAACATGATTTCATTTTCTATTCATTACCATATTTATCTCGGATTAAACCTGGATCTTCGAGGTATGTGAATATACATTGTAATGCTGATGGTGTCAATGCATATCGAACTCTGAAAGAAGAATCCAAGACATGCCGGTTATCGAATAGTTTTCGAATTACCTGAATGTTTCGAGATAGTACACTGACAGTGTATAAGAGCTTTGTTCAAATCCGAATGCATCAATGAAAGTTTTCGCATTTGGATATGATGAGAATATACGGTTCAATTTTGATTTCAATGCATTGTTGTCTTCCTAAATCATCGAAATAATAATAATAATAATAAGGATTCTCTGAAGGACATCTTAATCCTTACTTTGGTAATTTGTTCTGGTTTCAATGGCATGGCAGACTTCAATGGAACATACGAAACATGTTGTGCCACCAATATTGGTGATTTAGTCGCAATTAATCGCACACAGTCATACCATTCCGATGTCCATAAATTGTTATCTGATTCAGCAAAACCGTACAGAATACAGTAAAACCAAAAACGTTGGAATAAACGAAACACTCGTTCGGAAGGTTCGGTGATCACCGGCATTCGTCTAATGATAACAGCAATGACAGGTATCAAGATTCCAAGACTACCGGCTGTGTTTGAAATCTTGATAAATAAAATACGAAGTGAGATTGAACATGTGGAAAAACATTAGTTCACTTTAAGAGCGTTCTTTGTCGACTTTTCACTGGCATCTTTTGCTCGTAAACCAAGTTGAACGAATAACTCGAGAGTACTTGATAACAAATTCATTAGTTCTGTTGAGCCTTGGATATTAGCAGCAACATTTGCTAATGCATTGATCACAGCATTAGAAGCTTGTCTATAAAAACGAAAGTAACATCCTTGAGTTCAATACTCATATCAACATACACATATTTGGCCAAGTGTGGAGCAACGAGCATAGACACAGTCGAACTATCATTTGATGGATAAGTAGAATCAATAATAATTTCTGTGAAAAGCCGAATGATTTCCTCGTAAGTTGCTTGTGGCTATAACACAGATATCATAGGAATAGGTTTCAAATGGGAATGAAACACTGACGAGACTAGTAATAAGCATGCAGCCAATTTGATTGATGATGAGAATATCGAGAGGTGATGGTGGATCACCGATGCGTTGTTGAAAACGAGCGAGAATAGATTGTTGAGTATGCTGAACATTTTTCAGAGCAACAGCCATGTGACCCAATGTCAGAACTGTATTATGCGATACTAACGATGTTCGTCTAAACGGAATCAATAGTATAAATTTCACAACAATATCCGAAACGTATAAGAGCTAGCATATCGTTACGAAGAGAAAAGCAGTGATTCGGTTCGAATCGTAATCGTTTTATGGTAACGATATCAATTCTGTCGAGAGTAGAACAATAAGCACAGGCATACAGTTGTACACAAAGAGAAGAGTTCGTGCTCTTTCTAGTCACTTCTTGGAACGTCATTTTATGTACGTATTAACGTTTTGTTTATACAATTTTACACGTATGCATAAGAGCAGACATAAGCTTATCACATCAATATGAACGACGATAAAAGCAGAGCTGCCTTGAATATGGCAAAAATCTGAGCAGTAGATGCTCACTTACAACAAATTTTCGTATTTTTCTTTCGCGATGTCATGTCGTAATGAGGAACGACGTTTCAATGGTGCGGCATCGAACAGTACGATATTAAACATCCAATTTGGACTGAAAATGTGTTAACAAATGTACGTTTTGCAAAGTATATCATATTAATGTAAACAACTCTCATACGAGAAACACAAACTCATTGAAAACATATCAGACTTACTTATCATCAATAGGCCCAGAAGCAAGTCGTGCGGAGAATTGTGTTAATAGAGCTTCCACACACTTTGGATCGGAATTTAAACGTATGAGTAGAGACCTTTGCATCAAGAAATATTTCTACATGAAGAAAAACAAACAAATACAAAAGATTCTTACTTGCATAAACCTTCAATTGCTGCATCTCGTAATTTTTCAAAGATATGAAATGCACGATATTCTCTCGAATTCTTTCGATTTTCATTGAAAAGTGCACTTCGTTCTTCTCCATCCAGCTTCTGACTTGTATGTCGATACAATTTAAAAAGTATCGGCGATGGTTCGATGAGAAAATCACATAATGCTCGAATAGTATACGTTGATAAACATTCGTATTTCTCCGCTAATCGACTCAAAACCTAAAGAAGAAGATATCCGTATGCAGCAAACCTTCTTTCAATTATTTCAATCGTCAATACTTCTAATGATGTTACTAATAGTGGCATTTGTGCGGATAATAGTTTGATAGTGATTGTTTCTTGACTGAATTTCTCTGCACATTTCGTACATAATTTCTCTGCTTCTAAAACGGCCCAAAAGAAATTAGAAGGTTATCAATGAGCGCACCAAACAAAGAGACTAACAATCAGCATTGAGAAGATTCTAATGAAAGTTTGCTGTGAGTAGTTCAGATAGTATTTTACAAAATTTACAATTGAATGAAAATGGAAATCGCATTAGGCCTCTTGGCGATAATGATATTGTTTCTAGTTTTCAACAGACTTCGTATTTTTCAGGACTGTACGTAGCGAGAAATAACCGTGAAGGCCATTACGATGAGAATGTATCGTTTGACCTGATGTAGTTTTCTACTCATCAATTGATTGCTGATAAATATGAAAAATGATGTTTATACTGAAATCAGTGACAGAACGCGAAGAAACCAGTGAAGAAGAACAGTGTTTATGACAATTAAAGCCCATGTTATCGATATACATACTGAGAAAACCTTTATTTGATCTCTGAAGATCTAAGAATATATCATCGATTCGTATGAGAATATAAAGATATGTAATCATCGGAAGTTTCTGCGAAGTTCAGAAAGATTTTGACTTACCTATTTCTTCGTCACATGCTAAACAAAGTAATTCTAAAGCTGCTGCACTAGCATCAACACGTGTTCGATAGCGACAAGAGTTTCTGTCGTATTCTTCGTTGGCTAAATCTAATAACTTGATACTAATTAGTTGTTGCACAAACAGATAAGTCGATTTTCGAACAGTCGTCAAACGTTCTAAAACGATCAAAATTCCTACATCGAAAACGAGTCGTTTCTTTCATCACTTACCTGCTGATTTATCAAGAATTTCCAGATTATCTCGAAAAAACTTGATGATACATAAAATAAGTATATCACCGAAATATGAATACGGCGAATAACGTTTCGTCTAAAGACAATATACCATTAACGATGTGGTTAAATTGATCAAATAAAAGACTTACATTTGCTTTGTAGTTCGTTGATCGTTGAATCAAATCGTATTCAACAATAGCAACTTTATCTAAGTATTTCACAACTCGATCGTCGATCAGTTTCAATGTCTTGAGAACAGTTTAGATTGGTTAGAGATTAAAGAATACACGCGAAATTTACCTCATGTAGGTGTTCGAGGACAGGTGCGGGTAAACAAATTCGAAAACGATTATTAGTTACATATGACCCCGATGACATTTGTCGATGACGATAAGTCGAACCAGAAATAGAGAAGAATATGGAACTTATTGGAAGATTCTCATCTACGCTGTGTTGATCGATGCTATCCATTGAACTTCAAAAGCAGACAACAGTAGATGTGAGTGCTATTCGAAAGAAATTCTTACGAAATTGATCGATATGTTGATGAAATCTCTGGTTGATCATCCGTGAGCAAGAATTGGCTGGTATTCGATGGCATCATTTGTGAGATATGATCATTCGTTGATGAAAGAAGACTCTTGGACAACACTTTGGGAATAATTGGACGAAAAGCAATTGTGCTATGTTTAACATTCGTTGCAACATTAGTTGTCGATTCTCTTTGTTCGATATGTGTAGATTGCGTTAACGGATTGAAATTCACTGGAAACAATTGAGAAATCAAACTTTGATCAGTCGATGATATTCTAAGAACATAAAAAGACATTTCAATTTCATCTATATTCAATTAGAACGAAACTAAAATCATGAAGGTCAAGTAATCCGAGATGAGCATTGATAATACAAAAGATCAAATGAAATTACCTTCCGATTGCTCGTAATGCACCAAGTAGGAATGGCATATCATATCGATAGATCAATTCAAATCGCTCTACAAACCAGTTTGATGAAAATAACTGTCATTCTGTCAATAAAATACCTTTCACATGTTTATGTGCATCCATTCGTAGACTTTCCACAAACTGTCGAATCACATCGGCAACATAACACATAATCTAATCAATATCAACAAATGTTCATCTATAAGTTCTTGTTCGTTAATCGTACCTTATTTCCTGATTTGACATCTTCACTTGTTGCCGCTAATTCTGTTAGAATCGTGTGTAGACAAAAACTGAATACCTCCGCTGGAGGTAATGCTATTGAAAGAACGAGAGAAAGATTTATTGCCGAAATGACGTGTACTTACTATGTTTATACGTGAATGTTGCGGCTTCATAATACCTGGCAGTAGGGAGTTTTTGGTAGAAATCAAGGAGTACTTTAACGATGTCTGCTCGAATCTATACGAAGAAAAATTTGATGAATGATGTAAAAAAAAAATGAAACGGAATACTTTGCATCTGTCGCTCAATTCAATCGCTAAATAACCAATAGCAACGACGAGATTTTCTAAACGTTGATCAATGTAGAGTTTTACGTTCGGGTCAATACGATCTCGAATTTGTTTTAAGAATAAATTAAGTAATGATGAACATCGCTAAACGAAATAACAAGAAAATATACTCATACGACCATTGACATATGGAGAACCGTTTTTTCATACTTGATTGCCCGAGAATAATTTATCCGGATCATCAGTTCTCGAGAATGAACGAGCAAATGACAGAAGAATATTGAGTTGATTAAACTCCAGCAACATTCTTCTTATGCTTCGCACTAAAATCACTTCATTGCTATGAAACCAACAACGTTTCATCATCAATTGCTGCGTAACAACAACCAATAAAAAATTACACCTTTGACGTTCTGTTCTGCCGTCCTTTCAAACATCAACTAGTGATATCTATGAATTTATTAATCATTACTTCGTGAGATCATTACTAAGATAAATACATTCCCTAATCGATATATCATATTGTAAACACGTTATTCATTTCTCAAACGAAATGTCTCTGCTCCTATCGAATTATCTCGACATCTTTACTAGATCAAGAAAAAAGTTCATTAAATTTCACTTGCAAAATGATCCATTTCAATCGAAAACATTTAATCTAGTGCACTTTGATTGTTGCCAAATCTATGCATTTTTTCTATTTACATAATGCACATTATACGAGAACCGAAAGGAAAAATTGGGATGGCAAACATGTTTCTTGCATTAGTGGCCAATGATGTAAAAAAAAACGCACGCGAAAGAATAGCAAGCACTCTTCCACACTTGGTATTCGAGTAGAAATTAAACAAAGCATCACTTGTGTTCCAAGAGAATCAGAAATGCGATGTCGAAACACGATCATTGGGCATATCTTCGAAGAAAATTCGACAGCATGACTGTTGATAGGTATTCTCTGCTACAATCACTCGTCAGTTGTTTTGCAAAAGAAGAAAAAAGATTATTTTGATATTTCTCATCGCGTAAGAAGGACTATTTGATATATAATTCTCGAAATTTGCTTTGACCTCAGGTTGTAATACTAATCTCATCAATATAAGCATGTTACATATCTTGCTACATCTGTGTGTTTGATTCAGAATTAGTTTTGATTTGTATATATATATATATAGATATAGTTTAGTCGATGTCGACAAGCAGATGCATTTATTTCGACAATAATTATTATGGGAAACATCGAGAAGAGAAAATAAAAGGAAGAACAAAGAGCCTTGAAGACAAAATTCATCGAGATATATATATATATAGCGGCCAGCGATGAGAAGAAAAGAAGAAATATTCTTCTCTTTCTCTCTCTCTCTCTCTTTGTCCTCTTTTTTTAACCCGCCTAGTTTTCTACTGCATAAATACATAACGTCAGAAGTCTATGAAATAACACTAATTAATTTCGTTTCGCCAATTCTATTTGATGACATGAGATTTGCGATGGAAATTTTATATAGAAAGAAAAACAAATGTCTATTGTCATTAACGATGTTATCTTTGGCCAAAGATGATCACTTCTAATTGGATATTATTAATTATCTTCAATCAAAAGCAAATCGAATACAAATGTCATCCACATGGTCTCTAACAAGTTCACTAGCAACAACAGAACAAACGCGTATTCAATCAAGCGAAACATCAACTCTCGGTACAAACATAACTACATTAGTAACAGAAATCCTAACAACACCGAGTGATATCTACGATCCACGTCTAACACGACCCTTTGCAATCATCTGTTTGTTTATCGGCAGTATTGGAAATTCGTTGTCATTCATCGTTTTCACTCAAAAACAATTGCGAACACATTCAACATTTCGTTATTTAGCATATCTTTCGATTGTTGATCTAATCGTTATCTACTTAGGCTTAGGCCATTTGATCTTACGAGACTATTTCCACTTAGATATTCGTGAACGAAGTTTATTTCTTTGTAAATTTCATACATTTCTCACCTATGCCACCACACATCTTTCGTCATGGATACTAACGATTGTTTCGATCGATCGTGCTATCGCATGCACTGTCATCCGATTGAACAAACGTTTCTGTCGTCCAAAATCAGCCGACCGAATATTCGTAGCAATGTGTATAGTCATCGCGTTAATCAACAGTCATATTCTTTTCTTCATGGGTTCAAAGCAGACAGTGGTTCGTTCAACCGGTAGCAATGTTTCTTTACATCAACAAGTTATTATTTGTACACATAATACATCGGAAGTGTATTTTCACTTTTTCGAAAAGCCGTACAGCATCATTGATCTCTTTTCGTATGTGCTGATTCCGTTTCTAATCATGACAGTCTGCGCAGGAATTATTGCTTATCGTCTCTTTTTTTCTTTGAGTAAAACCCAATTGACAAATGCATCCAAAAAGAAAACTCGCAAGGGCACGCGTCGTGCCAAACAAATCTCTTATATGTTATTAATATTAAATCTTGTTTTTGTTATTCTTCTCGCGCCTATTGTCGTTGGACAAGTTTTTCAAGAACTTAATCAAGAACATCATTATCGTTTATATAATTCAATCACATTAGTGTTGTCCTATTCAAATCATGCATTGAATTTCGTTCTCTATGGCATCGCTTCACCACAATTCCGTTTAACGCTGCGTCAACTGTTAGGCTTGGGAAATATCAATACCACTCAAAGACGTTTTCAAACATTCGGCTTTTTTACTTCAACCGGTTTGTGAATAGTAGGAAACACATCAAGCATCATTGTGAATTTTCTTTTTCTTTCTATAAACGAATATAATAATGAATACTTGAGTCTCTCGAAGCGAAACTAACAAAAGAATCTGAGTACATCATGATTGTCTTCCTGGAAATGAAAATGAGGAAAAAATGTGTCGAATGTAATTTTTTTCTTTTTCAATAATTGAAATGTAATCTCGAAAAATCGAGCCGATGAGTATGTGCGTGTTCATTGCTAATCAACGCACAAAAGAAAATGATGAAGATATTCTCTTTCAAATTAACAATGAAAGAGTCAGATGAAAAGAATATATTAAAAAAAAACATTTACAATAAATAGCGAGACGTTTTTCTACTTTTTTTTTTAGGATAGAATTTATCAGCAGACAAATATTGATTAATTATTTGCGATAAACATTATTAATTCATAGTAAGAAGACTTAGAGATATTAGAGAAATCTGTACCTTACCAAAGCACTTGCTTCTTTTAATAGAACAAAATCATCAAAAACAAAATTTAACAAAACAAAAACAAAGAATTTCTGTTATTTAGATTAAAGTTTTCGTTAGGTTGTGATAACCAATGCCAATAGCAGTTAGAAGAACTTTCGGACTGCCAGTTTTCAATTCATTATCTTCGTCGTCGTCTGATCCACGTGTTTCTTCATCATCTTCATCGTCATCAGCATCTTCTTCCATTTTTTCATTCTTCACTCTAGGAATTTCTTGTGCATTCTCGATTTTGAACATAATTTGAAAAAACTGTTTCAAATATCGAAGATATTGCATTCTAAATCAACGACTAGATAGTAAAACACTATGAACAACTTCAACCGAGTACGTACGAATAGGAATTCAGCGGACCGGTGATCACTTTGGACACATCTGCTTGATTGAGTGCCATGAAATGAAAACTCAATGCTTGACCGAACGAGTCAACAACGCCCGCCTGAAAATAGTCAATCGGACGTAATAAGCTGTCATGATTCTTTTGTTCTTACTTTGTAAATTTCATCAAGAAGTTTGTACACTGCTTCTTTTGCTAATTCTTCGGGAATAGTAATTGTTGTTGTCGAACCCTCCTCTGCTCGTGGTATCGAACAACTTTCTGCTGCTATAACCGAACCATTCTTGGTTTCAGCAGCTAAAGTTAAACCATAACCAGGCGACCTAAGCAGTTGCATTTCATTATGAATCTGAGATCGGAAGACAGCACTTACAAGCCAGCATTAGATCCTTTTTGATGATCAACATAGATGTAAACATCAGGCAGAAACTTCAGTAGTAACCCTTTGGCAGTTTCAATTAAGCGATTGGCTAAACTTGGTGACACACGCATAGCATAGCTAAAATTGATGTTGAACTCTAAGTAAAGTGAAAGCAATTGATAGTGAGATTCTTACGCAACGCCACGAATTCGTTTGATTTTGCCTGCGTCTGTCCACTGGCATGGTCGTAACTTCATTTTTGTGGGACAACGAAAAAGTATTTCACCACCACCATTCGGCTTTGCGCCTCGTTTGGTTATCTATGAAATATCACGAACGATTCAAATATCAGCATCATTGCGTATGTAGTACAACGTACTTTTAATTCTAAACCGTCATCTGACCCTAAGAATCGTTTCATCACCGGTAGTGCGGAATATTTAATTAAATCAACCTAAGTGAAATACGATAGGAGGGTGCAAGGAGAGGACTACGGACAATTACTTACGGAGGGATCATCTCGATCGTTAGTAACACCTTGCAAACGAAGTTCTAGAGCCGTTTTCATGAATGGGGCCATATAGAGGACAAGTTCAAGAAAATAGCCGATTCCACGTTGTAATGAGCATTGATGTTCAATAGTACCACCAATTAATGCACCAGGAACATAATAGAGCGAAGTGCCAGTCGCATTAATTTCGACTTTACTTCCATTTGTCAGTTTTTCTAATAAATGTAATAGGTTGATTTCGGAATCTACACGAAAGAGAAGAACAGTGAGTGAATCGGTGCAGTAACGATGTTACCGCGCAATCCAGGTTCGTTTTCTTGTGATCGGATATTTTTAATCTTGATTGGAGTACAGCTCAGTGTTGATAAAACCAACCGCTGACGAAAATAAGCACAACCATCGAATTGAAGTGTCATTTTTTATGAGAATAAATGTTAGAACTGAGCGATGAAGGAACGACTTAATCGAATCAAATTTCTCAATCGATATTTCTTGGATTTTCATCTCAACCAATGTCGATATAACGAGAAATGATCTTCAGTGTCTAACAACGCCATCTACGTACAGTAGGATATGCAAAAAGAATTGCCAACGAACTTGTCAACGCTCTTTTCACAAAAGCGCGAGATGTTAAAATCTCCTTGTGTTACTATATAACACAGAGTCTAGAGTTTACAAATACATAACTCATTACGAGTTCTGCTCTCTCTGTGAATTCACACGAGATAATACTCTAATCTTCTTGGAAACAGTTGAAAAATTTACAAGTTACAGATGAATTTTTCTACACTTTTTGCATCAGAATCTTTTTCGTGCGTTATAATCTTGACTTTTTTCATTGATATCGATTCACTACATAATCTAGTTTTGATCAAACTTTGACTTATCTCCGTATTTGTCTATGAACATGAAATCTCAATCCTGCAGAGAACACATGGGTAATATAAAAATGACTTTAAAACAACAATATTAAACCTTATTCACATTTCAGTCTAAAAGCGCGGACATTTTCCTTCATTTGCTGAATAGTGGGACTGAAATGATCGAGTAGACAAGTAGCAATTTCATGTAAATATGGTTGGTGAGAACAGTTTGTTAGCTTCACTACAACACAGTGCTACACTTCTCGATTCTGAAAAATTCATCATAACTAGTATGGGCAAGGACCACTGATATGCAACAATTTTAGAACTCTAGCATATGCTCACTACGTCAGTAATGTAATATGATCTATTAGTCACATTACACGCAGGTTGCACTCTGAACATGAACTATTTTTGCGAAACAATACAATAGATTTCAACCAATTATAACATCATTAAACAAAGCCTATGTAATTAATAAACGGCAATTTTTTGTACCTTTGTATCTCATTCGATATAGAGAATAGAAAAGCGATACTTCTTTATCGATTATGATTACAAAAAAAAAGGAAATAGTCTCGCCCGAATATATTACTGTGGGATTACGAAATGTACATCTTACAGATGCTTTCTCGCATCTGCACAATTCTGCACATACATAAGACGAACAGGATGACTTGCTGCTAGTGATCGTTCTGTAATTTGTACAGCTTTGGTATAGAATGATGCTGCTTCCCGGTAATCTTGTTTACTTTCGTAAAGTACACCCATGTTGTTGTAAGTTGCAGCGAGATCAGAATGATCAGGTGGAAGTGATTGTTTCTGTATTGCAAGAGCTTGTTCGTAAGACCTCATCGCCTTCGCATGTTCATCCAAATTGCTATATATATTACCAAGAACAGTATGAGATTTCGCCAATTCAGGATGGTTTGCAGGTAGAGATCGCTGTCGAATGATAAGAGCCTTTTCATGACAAGCAAGTGCTTGCGAATACACATTGTTGGCTTTATGTACGATACCAATGTTACTGTAAGATGCAGCCAAATCTGGATGATCGGGAGGAAGCGACTGTTGACGAAGGCTTAGAGCTTTTTCATGATACGAAAGTGCTTTTGAATAGTCACATCTACGCAGATATACGTTGCCGATATTATTGTAGGACAATGCCACATTGCATTGATTCGGAGAAGATGACTGTGCTTGAATTTTTAAAGCTTTCTTATGAAATCTCAACGCATCGAAATATTCTCCTTCACTGTACATGACCATACCAAGTTGACTATAGATTGATGCCTTTTCATCTTCATCTGTTGTTTGGTTAAGTAATATCTGATAGATCTGTTTAGCCTTGTTCGATTGTCCTATTTTGAATAATATCGCACCTAATCTATACCAGCTTCCATGGGTTGGAAAACTTTCTTTTCGTATATGATCCATCAATACACATAATTCTTTATCATCATCGGCAGTGAGTGACAAGTTAACTTGATAGAGATTTTCGATGTCACTAATTGGTTCGATATCGTGAACGCGGAAGACCGAATGCATGGAAAAGAGAACTTCATCTTCGTGGCTGAAATAACTAACGTCGCGAATGGAAGCAAAGGGCGTTTTTGATTGTAACGGATCGACTTTTATAACAAAGAATATCCCTACAGAATCTACTGCCACTGCCGCTTGTTCGGCGAACGAAAGAGACACCTTTTGAATCTTGCTCGTTGATAAAAAATTGTTGAAAGATAATAATCCACCTTTTGTTGCCAACAATTGACTAAAATGAGCTTTGGATATCTTCTGTCCACGGTAAACCGTGAAAGTTTGAAGAGAAGATCGATCAGAATATTGTTCCTTGTGTAGATGCTGGATATGCTGATGAAGATCTTTTATGAAAAAGCCCATCTGTACAATGGTGTCACCGTCCATTGCTCTCAAAGCACTATTGAGCATAGGGTAAAGAAAACATTCATAGCTATACCACCAGATTGGTGATCTTTCGGGATAATTTCGTTCTAGTTGCTTGACTTGTTTAAATTTTGCCTTGTCTCCAACAAACAATGTACGACAATATTCAATATAGTTTTGAAAATGTTCCTGTTTGAAATCGATCGTTAACAATATTTCTTTGAGAATTTGCGTATACATAAAGGAGGGTTCCAACTGGTCCAATCTCTTGCCTGACGCTACAAAACTCATAGATACAGCGTTGTGTTCACACTGTTGTGCTGCCTGTTTCAAAGCTTCACAGATCGGTCCTATCGCTGTGAAGACTGCCTTTATTTTCAACCATGCCTGAGCCCAGTTTTCATATCGTTCCCTATTACCACAAAAAAATAAAGATGGAATCCACTTGCATCATATCATGTACACGAGGAACAATAAGTTGACCAAGAGAACCTGAAGTAATCATACATGTCTTGCGATCTTTGATTGTTTCTATGAATTGGACGCATTGATCAACATCAGTATATATCTCCAGGTCGGAAATAATCGCTTGAAGCTTTGCGATCGTATTTTGATACTCTGCTTTACTCGTATCAATATTACGGTCTAACCATATAAGAATTATATTCTGTGTACTTTCTATGCCGATTCGCTGAGGATCGTGTGCGGTGGCCATCAATTCTCTGCTACCAAGCCACCAGCGGAGAAGTTCGACTTTCGAATTTGACTAGCTTTAGACATCTTTTTTCGTTCTTTTGTAGTGTGTTCTTATCAAAGTTATGAAAAGTCAACAGATAGACTTTGACTAGGACGATGCAAGAATGTTGGTTCTTTTCAAGAAAACTATTTGTCACACGTTATTTGTGACAACTGATAGTATGTATATCTAACAGCTCCATCTGTTTGTCGTTCTTCTCTTTCGTCAATTTTGTTTGCTGGTCATAAAAAAATGTAAAGACACATTCATTTTTTAGGTATCATTTTCTACAATTGTAATGCCAGATCATCGTTCTTATCAAGATCCATTCTATGGATGGACCATACCTAAAGCAGTATCTCTCTGTGTTCAAACGTTAAAAGAATGCAGTTCATTACCATTTCCAGCAATTCAAAAATTTATTGCTCGTAAGGCGACGACAAAAGGAAATCGAATCTCTTCTAATTAATATAACGTTTCTAGTCAGTGAAAGTCAAATTTTAAACGAACAATCATCCACTACAGCACTAGACCATCTAACAAAATGTACGAAAAAATATGATATCGCGTTCGAAAAACTACTCATTATATATAATGGATTTGTTACCATTCTTCGCCTTGCATTGAAACCGCCAGCTGCATTTCTTAAACCAGATGTAAACACTATCTTCTATCGCTTCTTCGTACAAAGTTCTGTTGTTTTAGATATTCAAAGATGATCTACGTGACTTAAAGTGAGTTTACTTATATAAGATTCACTCTTCTAACTTCTTCTCTTTAGATTTTCCGAGGAAATTATTGAAGAATTTCATAACATTCTCTTTGGTTCGAAGTAAGACAGTTACTCTTCGTTCGCATGTAAAATTAATCGGATATGTTTAGACGTGATCAATTGTATCTTACTGCACAAGAGTCTGATCGTCCTCGTTTGTCACTATTAAAATCATTTGATTGGAATCTCGATGTTACTCTAACAACCGCGTATGTTGAAAGCAGATTTTTTTTCTTTGTAACTCTAAAGTATTTCTTGTAGATCGTTGTCACGATGTGTAGAACCGTTGTTGTTCTTTAAATTTCAAACCACTGGCAATCGAACTTTGACATTCGAAGTAAATAGAAGAATCAGTTTACCGTACAACTTCATCAGTTCATTTAGGTACCCATAAAGAAATTCAATGAACTTCGTTATAACACCGCATTACTTCTCAAAGAAATGGAAGAAATCGATGGAAAGCAAACATTGAAGCTACTCGAAACTTAATCTCTGTTCCGATAACTTTCTTTTTCTGTCATTCACTCAAATAATAACATATGTTTTATTAACAAAAGATCTTCTCGTACAATTAGGATATCAGATAAGTAGAAAAAAAACATACAGGAATATTTGCCAGTTGATCATTGTTCTAGAGGATGTCGCGATCGAACGCAGATGTTGCTTGTAGAAGGTTTTATACATCACCGAAGTAAAACAATAGGTCGGAGTTTCACTCGTCAGAGTTTTCTTCACTTTCTTGAGTAAACTTGGCGAACAATTCTGTGATAATTTCGGAGACGAACTTAGACATGAATTGAGAATTAAATATGTTTCACATTGATCGAATTGTTGATCATTGTATGATCGATGGTGTTGACGGCGAAAAAAACACATGAGAACGTAGTTTTGACAAAAGTAATCATTGATCGACGCCGCAATCGTTAGAGCACGATTGTCAACGTGTGAAGTCGAACAGACCAGTTGAAAGAAGTTCAACGTCACTAAAATACACGCTCGGACGTAAACCATTACGTAAATAGATGAATGAAATCTTCTGCAATAGTTAAAATGAGTCAGTTCACTTTCCGTATAGTTCACTCAATGAGGTGTACTGAACCAACAAATAGCCATTGTTCTTGAATCTATTAATTATTAAAACTTAGATGTATACGACGAGAGATAGAACAATTAGATTGACGTAAAGGGAAAGAAGAAATGTCATACGACTAACATTACTATCATATGCTGGTTAGAGATAAGTGCTGAATTGATGAATGAATGAATGAATGAATGCAAGAATTTGCTCTATAAATAAGAAGAATAGCGCGTCGTCGTTGCTAATTTCCTGTTTCCGTCGAAGAAAATGGGCAGTCGTCATAGTTGAAATCGTTATAAACATACTGCAATATTGAACTTCTCTTTATCGTGCGTGCAAATCAGTTCGAAGTTGTCAAGAAAACTATAATCCCACTTAGTTTTATTAGTAGAGAGGAAGACATGCTTAGTGAAATAAATAAAATATACAGAACAAAGGACAAGCAAATATTCGAGATTATTCGTTGGTGTTCACGAAGACTTTCGGTTTGGAGAAGATTTCGATGGCTTCGTCTAGTTCAACAAGTTTCTTTTCGATGTCTTCTTTCGTTTGGCGAATTTTTAACGAATCATTACGTAATGGTAGTTGATGAAGTTTTTGCTCGAGATCAGATCGAGTCGATCGAAGTTGCTGTAACTTCGATTGACGTTGTTGATTATCAAGTTTTATATGACCTCGAGGACACTCCGGATCAGGTGTGTTGGCAAGTGCCTCGTCCATGTCTTGATCGCGTTTTTCTTTCATTTTCTCGATACTACAATCATGAAATATGTGAAAAGAATGATTTGTACTTAAGAGAATACGATACTGACTAATTTGGCACACGGCCCTTTTGTTTTTCTTGATATTTCTGAAGTCTTTTCTCCTGCTTCTCTCGAGATTCTTCGACTGCTTCTGCACTGACAGCTTTGCGTGTTTTTGGAAGTGTTGTTACGTAATCTGAATTGATTTTTACAAAGTTTGCCTTTGTTTTATTATCAATAGGTGCAGTTTTTGCCTAAAGAGGAAGATAAGTAAGGTAACACTGAGAAGAATTTCAGTTCCTACAAGATTTTCAGACGAGTTGGTTTGTTCCGGACGAGCACTGCTAACCGATTGAGATCGAAGAACTTTCGGTCCTGTATTCTCATGTGCTCGAAGAAAACGGCCTTGCGCTGATTGTGGACGAGAACGTGGCCGTTCATCATCCTACATAAGACGAACAACGTTCGGTACTGTTCTTACAAGAGTTTGAATTTACTTTTTGGAGTCTTTGTTTCACTTTCGATTGGACATGATTGTACTGTTTCGATTGCCAAAGTTCTTTTGCATGTATCGGTTTCGATTTTTCTTCTTTTTCCTTGTGCCGTTTTTGTGTTTCGCGCATAATTCGTCGAAGTCGTTTGACATTTTCGTTCAATTGATTTTTCGGCAAATCTATAACAATAAGTTTTGATTTCTTTAGTTACACGAACGATCTCTCTTTCTCATACCTCCTGTTCGAGTATAGGGCATATTCGGATATCGAATGTTGTAGAGATATGGAGCACCAGCACTTGAAATGGCTCGTTTATAGATAGCCTTTGCGTCTGATCCACGAAGATGTATAGAAGTACGGAAATCACTAAAGATATAATGATGTTCGCAAGTTATCTCATCGAATGATGTTCTCAATCATACCATCTTGGACGATCATCTGTACCAAAACCAGGATCTGGTGGAATCGGACTTCGTAGACGAGAAGGTCCTATTTATAATAGATGCTTAACAGAAGCGGATGATAGAATGCAAACCTTCGGGATTCTTTGTTTCCTTATCAATGAAACGTCGTTGATCAAAGCTGTTCGTAAGAGAAGGACCGAACTGAGCTGACCATTGAAGTGGGTTGCGAGACAATTCCATCAGAATCAATCACAATCACTCTCAGATCGGATTTTTCGCTACTGTTCATTACCATTAACATGCTCATTACTATGGATCGAGAGTCTTAATTTTCAAAATGGAATTTTTCTTGAAGAAAAACTCTTGTTTCAAGATGAATTGTTGCCAGATTCGTACTATTCCTGAGCTGCATCTTCAGAAAAGCCGCTATTATAGATGGCAGTGTAACAATTTCATTTGTTTCCTATCGAATTGAATTCGTCCAATCGGAATGTGCTGAACGTTAATTCTTTCCAGTATACTTGATTGATGATTGATTGTCTGTCAACAAGACAAAAAGGAAAATCAGAATATCAATTATGAGTATTAGTTCACATCGTTCCGTTGAATGTAGTGTATGCCTTCAACCACTAATAAACCCTGTTAAACTACCATGTGGACATTCCTTTTGTTTTCTATGTGTAAAAGGTGTAGCAAACGTGAGCCATAATTGTGCTCTTTGTCGGTAGGACTCATTGTTGTATAAAAAGAAATTTAGGTTTTTGATAACACGATATCTTTTAGAAAACCGTTCTCACGTGAACTTATTGATAAACCAAATGTGTTAGCAGCTGAATTACGCGATGACGAATCATTATCACCGAGTGATTCCACTTCACGACACGTATGGTACGATATTCATTTCTCGATCTTGTGCAGCTGCTGCGCTCCGATTTCGAAATGAAGATTTTCTTGTGCTCGTTGTAGGTATTATGAAGGACGTAATGGTTGGTGGATGTATGATCAGCGAACAAACGACGAAATTGATCAATCATTTCGTCGTGGTGATCGACGAGTGGAAATCTTGATTGTGGGTCATCTCTATATTGTTGATTTCGAGAATATGAATCAATATCGTTTGAATGATACACAACGTCGTCGTCGAATCAAGTATGATTTAATCTCTGCACCAAAGAAAGGAGTTGCTGGATTGAAACTCGATCTCCAGCGAACAACGCAATACAATCCAGCGAATGATGAAACACCTGTTGTACCATCTCTAGCTTCGTCAATACCATCAATAATCGCAAATTCTTCTCCGGCAGATCAATCTCGATCAAATGCTGACGGAGAAGAGCCGAATCTAGCATCGCCTGCCGTTCTTCCCGTCGATGACACTAATCGAACAGCTATTCGACAACCTGCTGATGGCCTTGGTAATCCGAGTACGACTAATCCAAATACTTGGCGAACAAGTACCAACGTCGACGGACGTCGCTTAATATCATCGAGCAGTGATGACGATGATGATGACGAAGACGAAGTTCCACGCGCATCTCGACTCCGACCTGTTTTGATTGGTGGCGAAGACGATACCCAGTATAACAACCATTCCAATAATATTCCTGTCGATGACAATGATAATACAATATTAACTAATCTTTCATTGAATGACTCGAATAATTAAATCGTCTATTCGCTTTTCAAATTGGGAATTGGTTTATTTCTATACATTACTTGTCTATCCGGAGAGACATTTTCTTTCTTATCTTGTTTACGGTCTAACTATTTAACGTAAACAATTATATTGATTACATTTGGAAACACGCGAAAGGAAATGACGCAAAGAAACAACTTTTTTTTTCTTTTATTCAGTTATCCTTTTTCCGTCGGTGTTCGTGACTTCTCTCTTACATAGAACAGATGCTCTCGTACATACATACATACGCTCTTTCGGGCATCTATTGAACAGATAAACCTGAACTTGTCTATTCTTTTTTTTTCAAATATTGTTTAACAATTCGAGCAGAAACACACAAGTGTCGACGCGGTAGTCTAATAGTCTGTTTTATTTCAAGTACGCAAGACGTAAATTAATGTTATTATTAAACTCTTGTATCTCGGCATTTGGTGTTTGAACGTGACTATATAAATACTATTTTCTTTTGTTTTTCAGATTTATCTTGTTTCTTGGAGGTTATGAATGATATCGAATATACAAATCGGCAAATTGATATTCCTCACAATCCGTTATCGACAAGTACAAGACCTCGGTAAGAGACGAATGGGCGTGCTACTAAATATCACGAGAACGAATTTTTTTTGTTTGTTTAACTACATTTGTCAGACTTCGAAAGAAAATTTTTTCGAAAGAATGTCGCTACCTCTAGTTTTCTTTTTTCGATGTTCGTGTAAAGTACTACAGTCAGCTGACTCATAGGCGTTGTTCTGCTCCTTTTTCGTCATTATGAATAGTCCATCGTTGACTAATGATGGCGTTAAGATATTTTTTTCCGTTGACAATCGACTGTGTTAGTCACTTGAAGTCAACAGAAAAGTTTTTCTTTCGTTCTTTTTCCTCCACTTTAAATACGAGTGAAAGTAAAGCCATTTTTAAAAAAAACACAGAGCAGTCTTGTCCGTACATAGTTAATAGATGATCTTTTCGAGACAAACTTCAAATGGACGATTTTCCTTCAGGTATTCAAAACAATTTCATTAATTATTGAATTCCTTTCACTAATATTGGACGTTGAGCAATTCATGACTTGATTTGATTTAGACGATCACAACGTAAACGAGTTAGTCCCAGTCTCGAACCTCGATCCCTGACAACTATAGTCGATTCGAAGTCTCAATCAACGGCTGTTGATCAAGCAATTATGATCAACAATCAACTTTTGACGCCAAATATTGTTGCTCAACAAAAACTCGGCCTATCCGACAGTGTAAATAAACTCGAATGCTTCTCACAGATTCTTCAGAGCTTGCTTTTTCTTCTTTCGTTTAGTTGAACAATGCTAGTTCAGATACTGATGCACCTTCGTCGAACTTCTCCTATAAGAAGAACCATTCGACATCCGATCTCGATCCATTCGAGCGCCGCAAACAAGCAGCCTTGCTTAAAGCGGAAGCTAAGTTAGAAAAAGCCAAACGTCTGCATCAGATTGCTCAACAAAACGTTGATCGAATGGTAGATGAACTTCTCCGTCAAACAACAATTCCCGGAGGTTCACACGATTCGAAAACATCGAAAGATTCTTTTGATAAATGTGTCAGTAAATTAGAAGATACAAAAAAGCAATTGGCAAAGAAAATCTCAGACTATCAAAGTGACATTGCTCGTATTCGTGCTGGTGATATACCTAAACGTTATGTGCCACACGATATTTTAAGTTCTCTGAAGAGCAAAGTCTCCAACGATAATATCGAACATCATTCAACAAACGAGACATCAACACCGATCGCCAATGAACACTCCAATTCAACACAGCATTTAGACACTGATAATCAGACATTGCTTCCATTGTCATCGATAAGTCATAATACACTAACGGCGAACAATCTCACCAACCAAAATCAGAATTTATTATCGTTAAGCCAAAATAGTAACACACTGGAACCATTTCGATCCTCTCCATCAAGTTCCATATCCAATGAAATTGGAAATTCACAATTCTATATCGATTTCAACCGTAAATCTTTCTCACAAATTATTATTCATACCATTTCATCTTTGTTTTCTTTCTTTCTAGCTGAGAGCCACGATACAGAAAAATCACCTTTCACCAGACGACGTTACACGTTCGTACCAACCCTCGTTTAATCTCGAATATAAAACTTCTTTTCGTTTAGTGATAATTCAAATGCTGAATCGAATGATCGAATCTCGGATCATTCCAGTGACGAACGTTTTGTCAGTCAAAATTCATCTAAACGAAATACTATGGTAAACAGAATCTGTTGCTTTTGATTTTCTCGTTTGTAAACCTGTCGATTTTTAGTCCACAATTGAATATCATCAACTGCTGTTGAAAATTGATTTGATGCAGAAGACAGTCGATCGTTATGAGAATCGAATGACAGAATTGCAAAAGCAAATAGATTCACTGATCGATTTGAATGAAAATCAACGCCAACAGAACGAACACTTAAGTAACGAAATCACAGACTTAACAACTCTGCATCAACATGAAATGCCTACTGTGAAGAATGATTTGAAGAAATTAGAGGAGAAACTTCTATACAATTTCAATGAATACTGGTCGGAAATGGTCGAGAAATTAGATAAACTTGAAACACGAGTAAGTGCTGGAAGGATTATGAATCTAATTTCGCTTTTGTACATTGCGTTTTTAGACGACGAAAGTTGAACAAACTCAAGCACATTCGCTTGAAACAGAAGAAAATACCCATCGATTGATTAGTAAATTTGTTAACATTCTCCTGACAGTTTTTGCCATTATTCTTCTTTTATTATCCACAATTAAAAATCTTGTCCAATCACGGTGAGAAAAACCTACTCTTCTCCAACAAATTATTTCATATTCTTCTTTTCTTCAGTGTACATGCAGTCATTCTATTTATCCTCGTTTCTATCTGGATCACATGCCACTATCTACCTGAGAATTATTTCCAACGGTCCTACTTCCGAGGTAAACATCTATTTTTCAACTTGCACGTCCTTTTTCACCGGTCTTTCTTTCTAGAATTACCCAATATCTTCAAGCGAACATCGTAAAACTCAACTACTTCACCCCAGTGATACCACTTCATGCCTTATTCTCTCGTCTTTTTTTTGTGAAGATACCAGTTCGTCTGGCTCTTATCTTTCTTTCGTGTATGTGAGCGCGTGTGTTGTAGTTTTAGATCGAAAAAAAAAAAGAAAACAAACTTCTCATCAGAGCATTATTTCATATCATTTTCGTCTATTCTAGCTGAAACTGTCAAGTTTTTTCCTCTTCTTTCTCTTCTCTTCACATCTAGTCGTTCGATAACTTTGTCAATGATGCTCAACAATGCGAAAAGAACATTTATGTATAAAATTATATGATGAAAATTCAATAAAAAGAATGTCTCTCTTTCTCCCATTCTCTTCGTCGCGTAATTCATATAATAATGTCGCTATCAACCGGTGTTCAACATATTCTCCTTTCGCTATTGGTTACTTGAAAATATAAAAGAAATAACTAACAACCTACACAAAGACAGCTGACTGACTATGAAAAGGAAAGAAAAATTAATTTAGGTTGTCATCGAGTTTGTATATCAAATAGGCGAGATGTGATACAATAAAGATATCGTTAAGATATCTAGCTGATGATATATATTCGCTCTGAATATACGACTTCGTCTTTTTTAGATTTTCAAACCAAACTGTCATGGTATCAAGTCTACTTGCTCGTTGCATCATGTATGTTTCATCGCTTGGAAATCTTTTTCGTGCTGAAGGTCCTTTTCGTTTCTTCTCTAGCGTAACAATCGGTACACTTTATCCTGGTTATCGATCGTACAAATCACTAATTACTTCAGATTTACGTGCAGTGGTACGAATGAGAATGTGAATTTGGAATAAAATTGAAATCTCATTGTAGGTTGATTGTCTTCGATATTGGATTGTCTTTTCCATATTTATCGCATGTGAAACAGTTACTGATATAGTTCTCTCATGGTAATTAGTTCGAGGAATTGTTCAAATTGAAGTTAACGATTTCCTTAGGTTTCCGTTCTATTACTGGATTAAAATTGCAATCGTCTTTTGGATTGTTTCACCGGCGGGCTCAACATTTTTGTATAAACGTTTTATTCAACCATTACTTAAAGAACGCGAACAAGTAAGAGCGAAAACGACAAAAATGTACTTTCAAGGTAGCAAATGTTCTGCATGGTCAAAAAAAGAACTTTAGACTTAATAACTGATCGATTCGGTTGTTAAAAATTAGTTTAAACGACAAAATATACAGTTACCTAGGCGATGATTACATAAATAAGTTACTTCATCACGTTCGTTCGATGACATAAGACAGTTCTTTTTTAATCAAGTGTGAAATATGAACATGCGACTATTTTTTTCTCGTTCGAATTTCTAGGAAATCGATCAATTGATTGAACATACGAGACAAAAAAGCTATTCCGCAATCCTTGATCTAACAAATAAAGGTTTTCGATATGCATCAAATGTATTTTTAAATACTGCTGTATTGGTAAAGGATGTCCTCGAAAGGTTAATGTATTCAATTCTATTTTTCTTTCAATAGGGTCAGACGTATCTTGGCGAACATCTCAAACGATCATTGAGTACAAGCGATATTAGCAATAGCGGAGCAAAGAATGTCAACAATCCACCCGCAACATTGTACGAAGAAAGTGAAGAAGGTTAGTTGCGATTACTTTGAATGACAAAGATGTTCTTTTCGTTTGCTTTTAAAATAGATGTCGAATTTACTAGTCGATTGAAAGAAGATCAAAAATATCTATCCAAGGGAACAACTCGCAAACCATTATCACGTAAATATTCTTTTGCGAATAGTCCAGATGATTCAGTTCGATGTTTAGATTATCAAGAGAAACCAGATGATTTTTCCGACAATCCATTAGACGAATATGAAATGTCAAAGGTTATGTCTCGTCGAGGACGATCAGCAAATAAAACAAATTCTAGTGAAGTAAGTAACTTAATCGATTTTTCGTCATATCGATGGCCTTCTTTTTCTCTCCCATAGAACGAAAGGTAATTAAATCTGTGTTCTTTTGTGAATCTTTCTATAGCATGTTTTCTTTCTATTGATTTCATCCGATTGAGTCGCGTTTGCATTTATTTGTTTAGAACCATGTCGAAACCACTTCTAAACGACAAGTAAAATCAACCAACACAACGAAACGATCAGCCGTCGCGAAAACAGGCGCTTCACTTGAACGTGCTGTGAACAGTTCCAATGATACTGATGACGAAGTCGAAAATATGCGCAAAAGAACTTAAAAGTCGTTTCTCTGGCTAAAATCGGATCAACGGCATTTCATTTTTTTTTCTTTCGTTTTTTTTTATTTCAAAAAAGTTATATCTATCGTCTCGCTCATTGTGTATATTTCTTGAAAATATGTTCCATTTACGAAGAAAACCAAGTTTTATAAATATATATATATGAAAGTTCCTACTAGATTTCGATTATTTAAAAGATACTTTTTTCTTCTTTCAAAGACGACCGAAAATTTCAAGAAAATATCGTCTTAACATTCAGTAAACAGCAACTCTGAGCAAAGAATATCTTGCGGCTTAGATAAAACTATACTTATCGAAAGAAATGTTACCATTTCCATGCAACGAACAGATAAAATACTGATCTTTTCTGTGCATTCCAATGTACTTATGTCCATTAGATTATTATCATTTGTCTGAATGCGCGGTTGCTGATCATCAAGCAGTAAAGGTCAAATAAGCCCATTCGATTAGCGAACGTTTTGTTGAAGAAAGTTTTCTGTTCAAGATTATTNCGGCTTAGATAAAACTATACTTATCGAAAGAAATGTTACCATTTCCATGCAACGAACAGATAAAATACTGATCTTTTCTGTGCATTCCAATGTACTTATGTCCATTAGATTATTATCATTTGTCTGAATGTGCGGTTGTTGATCATTAAGCAGTAAAGGTCAAATAAGCTCATTCGATTAGCGAACGTTTTGTTGAAGAAAGTTTTCTGTTCAAGATTATTATTGTACGATATACTCTAGTGTGTTTCAGTTGTAAATGATTGTTCAATTGAGATGTCTGTTTTTTTTCTCTCTCTCTCTCTAGATAATCTATTTTCCAGATCAAAAGCTTCGACGATATTTTCTTTTCTTCTAATTGAAATGGCATCTGAACATTTCCTTTTTTCTTTCTATGGATCATTGCAATTAAATATTCATTATCTGCGATGTATTTGAGAAACATTATGATGATTTACAACATCTAATTAGAACTCAATGCTCTGCATTATTCATCCGTCTTTTTCTCATCTAGTACGTTGAATTTGCGTCAGATCGGTCGATCTTATCATGCACTCGTTTTTTACAAATGAACGGTCAATCAGCAGGAGAATTGATATCACACATCTGGAACACAGTCTTTCTTTCTTTGTTTGTCGTCGTTTCAATTGCCATCAATATCTTGATTGACCGATTGTATATGAATGAAATCGATTGTCGATAGCGAAAGCCCTCGGCATACTTCTATTACATTCCATAAGATTTCAATTCGATATGGCCTGTCTTAGAAGTACGAAGTGGGAGACTTTCTGAAGAGAGCTTACTTACTATATTGAACATCGACGACGAGATATCGCGAGGGAGGAAGAGAAATAACTGAATAAAGAATCATACAATACTCGAGTATATATATATGTATGTATGGTACTGATGATTTCTTTTTGTCTGTATATATAGATATGCACACTCTATTCTTGTACGTCGGAGAAGAAGAATCAGGATATTAGAGTAATGTCGACTCCAAATTTGGCCAATACAAGAAGAAAACGGCACATCTTCTGATTGATATATATGTGTATACCGAAGTAGGAAGTATTTTCGGCAAAGAGAGAAAGGACAACACCAATAGAATGATGCTTTCCTTTTTCTTTCTTGCTCTTTCTCTTTCCTCTTTTTCTCTTCTTCTTCTCGATAAGGAAGAACGGAATAACACACCAGAAAAGAAAAGGAAATGATGAACAAATAATGATAACTGAACAGAAATAGATGCAGAAATGCATATCATTNATATATATGTGTATACCGAAGTAGGAAGTATTTTCGGCAAAGAGAGAAAGGACAACACCAATAGAATGATGCTTTCCTTTTTCTTTCTTGCTCTTTCTCTTTCCTCTTTTTCTCTTCTTCTTCTCGATAAGGAAGAACGGAATAACACACCAGAAAAGAAAAGGAAATGATGAACAAATAATGATAACTGAACAGAAATAGATGCAGAAATGCATATCATTGCCAAAATAAGAAACGATGTTGTTTATAGAACGTCATTATTGTTCATATCTGTACGTACCATTTCTAACTTGACCGACATAGAACAAGAAAAAGAATACTCTTAGCGGGAGACAGCAATCAGATCATCCTTCTTTGCTTCTTATTTCATCTCAGTGTGCCAGCTGGTTAACATCGAACATGCTGATCGTCATACCTCATCAATGTTGCCACTGTGTGCAAGCATTCTCATTTCTGCAACGAAAGAAACTAATTCATCTTTGATTTGTATATTCGTCGATGACGAAAGAGTTGTCTTGGCCAGTTCAATGTATTCATTGTACTAAAACGTAGAAAAACAAACCATCTGCTTCGATATTTTGTATTCTGTATACGTTGCTAGAAAAAATGCACGCGTAGACACACAGACTGTCTGTTTTTCTTCTTCTGTATCGGAGTTGATTGAACTAGTGTAAGGAAAAAAAGGAAGAACAGAAAATGCGTTATTGACTCGTCTTGTTCTTCGTGTCGGTTCTAAATAAATTAGTCTCATCCTCGTTTTTTCTCTTAACACAACAGACTGTTCATTTAGTATCGTTTTTTTTTGAACATGTGGTGGTCACCATTTTCTACATCTCTTTTTCGTCATTTTTTTTCTTTTTCTGTTCTTCTCGCTACCAGCGATCCTCAAGTGAAAATATTGTTCGGTCAAAAGACACATACATATACAAGGTAACCAGATCTGAAGAAAAGCAAACCTTTTCTTGGTCAATATCCTATTAAAAAAAGTAGGAGAAGATGGTCTCCAGCTGAGTTATTTGATAAATCGCTTGTTTTTCTCGTTGGCAAATTGCTGTTAGTTTTGTTATCATTATTCTTTTTCTCGTCCCCCTTCTTCATTTGGATAAATACGGAAACGCTACAAAAAAAGATATCGTTCGTATAAACAAGACAGATTGATATTAATAGGTCTTTTCTCGACGTTCGCAAAGTTCACATTGACTAATAGTTTTTGATTATTGATCTCTTCTTTGATGTAGAAATTTTTGAACTGTATTCATATTACGTATATATCTAACAAAAGGAAGAGTTCGTAACAACAATAATCGACATCTGGATGGTATTTTAATTCGGAGAAGCCAATAATTCATCAAAGTTTATTAGATCTTCATCAATTGACATCGGTGTTGTCTAAAAGTAAAAAGCAACAAAAAAATGTCGATGATTAATTTGCAAAGCATGGAAAACATTTGGACAGAACCAGCCGAGGATATGAATGGATATAAATATATATAACCTTGCCCGAGTATATGAATAGAAAAGTTATTTATTTGTATATTTTAGTAACTGTACGAAGAATGAAAGCGAGAGAAGATGTCTAGAGATAATTCGATGATTTTTGTCGATGTAGTACTGATCAAGAAAACTTCTGACACTGGTAAAACGATTAACGCGTCTCAGGAATCTCATAGATTCTCCTTAGAGTCAATTTGTTTTACTTGATGTGTCGTTGATTGATTTGGAATGGCCTCCGGTGCTGGATGTAGTTGAGCGCAGGTTGCGTTGGATTGTACAAGACTTTGTAGATCCGGAATGATAGGTGATTGTTGGTATTGACTATAGGTTCTCTCGTGTCCCAGTTGATTTGGAAAAGACATAGATTGTAATTGTTGTTGGGGTTGAGTCTGGTTATTCACATGACGTAAGATTTCTGTCAGAAGCTCAGGTCGAGAGAGTGTGTACTGTAAGAGATATTCATGACTTAAGGGTTGAAGATGTTGCGAATTCGATGGCGAACTGATATTTTCCATCGAAGAGTTGGATTGAACACCGGATACTGTGGAATAATCTCGAATAGGAGATGCATAGGTCATCTGCGAAGAAAATCAAAATGAAGTCTCGAGTGCAAGTCGAGTTTAACAAAAGTTTACATGATCATGAACGGAGGAAGGAGTAGCTGAGGGCGGAATCGAATCTGTACACATAAGCAAATTTAAATGGAATTTTGAGAAAAAAATCTCTCTTACATGGATTATCAGCAAACATTTCGGCTAGATCTGTGTGTGGTGTACAAGAACCATGATGATCACTACTAGCACCAACAGCAGAACCATCACCAGAATCATCTCCACTCTCCACACTAGAATAGAAGAATACAGATCGAGATGACTAGAAGTTTCATCGTACTTTAGAATGAAATTCGTGATCGGTTTGTATTTTTCATTTGTTCTATAGATTTCGTGCAATCGATCGTCTAAAAATGACAAAATCAAACAAATTCCCATGGAATTCCAAAGTTCTTTCTGTTTACGGTAATATTCATCGAAATCCGTGAATAATCGATAGTTTCTCATATTGTTACTATTATCAATGTTGGCTAGAACTCGAATGTGACTGGCTTTTTCCGCATGAGCTGTTGTGACAAATTTCACAATATCATTTGACAAATTATTCGTATCAAATGTTCGATATTGAAATTTGTTCGTTCGTTCTAAAAGAATCAATCCGTAGACTTAAACACAACTGAAAGCAAAGCACATCTCAACCAACTATTATAAATATCCACGCGAACAGCACACAAAAACGGTTTGACGGATCTATTTGCAGCGGGAGACGAAGCAATTGATTTATACTCAATTTTAATCGAGTTCATACGTAAATCAACGATCGGTGCATGAAGATCGGACGAGTTGATCATACACTCGGCAGCTCGATCGCTATTGCAAATACCAAGAAAGAGGCTGTTGAAGAGAAACATAGAACAAGAGATCATGGCTAAAATATTCATATATGATAATATTTTACCCGTCGGCGTAGAACATGGAAAGAATTGGATGTTTGGCCATGAATTCAACTTGATGAACGAATGGAATGACAAAATCCTATCGAGCCAAAACCGATAAGAATGTGAATGTGTAGAAGAAAATGAAGTTTCTTACGAGAAAAGCATCTTCTAACGTGTGAAAGCTTCTTCTCTCATCTACAAAGATCAGTTTCAATACAAACAGAGATAAATCATGATTTCCTTACGCTGTGCTCGTTTCAATTCGTATTCAAGATAGTTTTTCAGGTATTCGGCTGGTGCCACACCTGTTCGGTGTTTGAAATATCGCAACAAAAAATTCATTATCGTATGGACATCGATCGTTGTCGTCTAAATCGACAAGTATCCAAGGATAAATCTCGCAAAGCAATTATTTATTTACCTTGGAAAAGCGTCGAATATCATCAAGGATTACTCTTGATAACATGTGTGGTATATGATTATGATGAGAAGTAATAACAAATGACGATGATTCTAATGGAATTTGATAGATTTGAGAGTACTTGTATTCGTTTAAATGTACCTAAAAGAACAGAATCAGACGAAAAGCTTCGATCGGAAGAATCTTTACATGAACTTTAATAGCGAATTTCAGTGAATGTAGGGTTTCACTGAAGTGCATACGAGGATTGTTTTTGTTAGATGGTAAAATTGTCACCGAACTTAATTCAGCGTATTGAATCATGTGTGGTTTATCATCGGGGGAGATTTGTATTTGACATGTTTTCCATGACAATGTTTGAGATTCGTCAAGCTTATAATGAGCTGACAATGGCCATAAACTCAACTCTGCAAAGATTCGATGACGAAAAAATCAATTTGAATTGATTCGGCTTACCTATATCATACAAATCGATGAAATTAGGATGCGACTGGATAAAGTCATGTAATAGCGAGACTAGTATGACTGATACTCTCACGGTATACTCGGCACAGCCTTGTTTGCGATCATAGATAAGAACAGGATTTGCACCAAAACGAGGCTGTGAAACGATCATAAAAGAACTGGAAAAACAAATAGATATCGATAATGTTTGAGTCGTTCGAATTCAAAAGTCGATGATTACTTGCTCAGTATGTTGGGCAGTTCGCTGAGACCAGTTTCGCGAAACTTTAGATCGTTTCGCATTTTGTAATCGATGATATAGGTAAGGTGTTCCGTTACTCTAATAAATTAAGCAGTGCTCGATGAGTGACTTTCAAGTTGTTGCCAGATACACGTACCTGTTTTGCAAATGAAGTAAACTGGGAGGTTCTTTAGATTCTTTATGACTAATATAGAATAAACGTCGCATGTCTTGAGCAGTTCTCCGATGATTGAAATCCTGTTCTCGCCGTCGAAAATCCTAGACGAATCCGAACGATCGATATGATGCTTGAATACATCCAGTAAACCTTACATTGGGATATGTGACTGTTTGATTTGGTGTCTGATCTATTATTTTGAGTTTCATATCGAGACGAATATCAGAGATAAGTGGAAGAACCCTTGCAGTGTCCTACAATGAAAGCGTTACCATCGTACATTTGATCATAAGTGGTGAGGACAGACTTGATTTATATACGCAATCAGACGATTTAGCATTAAACATTTCTCAACAGATGCTTCGTTCATTGGAAGACTTATTCGTTTCTCTTCTAAAGCTTTTGCATAATCCAAAGGTATCCTTCAACAATCACGGAGCTAGGTCAATAAGTACATATCGAAAGCTTTTACCCTGATTGAGTGCGTCTTTCAATTTCATCCATGATTGATGAAAAATTGATTTCACCCACGGAATTGCGAACAAGAAACGCAAGCAAGCCGAATGTTTTATCAGAATATTCATTTGGGGCGAGAAATTCATAACATTGGAAAAGACCCGTTTGAGTGATCTAAAATATTTTTTCAGTCGACGTCTCTCATTCTTATTGCTTTCATCACCAACTCACCAATGGAAGGACAGTTGACGGTGACGAGGAGGCTAAATGGGATAACTTCGATAGATCGATCGATGTCTGGACAAATGAATACTTACATCTTGATGCTGGTCTTTTGTTATTCGATTTCACTGGAAACATGATGGTTTCTTTTCCTAACAGAAGAGAATTCTATCTGAAAGGGAAGATCGGATCGAGTACTATTTCGTCAGCCATAGATTCCTGTTGAATGCAAAGCACCGTAGTCGAATGTGGTTTAAACAGCCTCAACAGTACTTATAGGTGTTTTCTGGCTGAGAAATACGAGTCGGGGAAAGTTTCCCATCGTTCTATATCATATGTTTCAACGTGAATATGTAGATTAAGACATTTTACGCGGTAAAACATGAAAGAGCAAGAAAAGAGAGCGAGATTTTTGTAAACTTTCGCCGAATGAATGGTTCTTTCTTCGAATGAATATCCGTCGAGCAACTACACACACACCTGAAATGATACAGAATGATATTTCGAATAAGTGACGTTGGCATCTCATATTTACTCGTAAACCATAAAAAATAACAAAATTTTCTAGTAGTCTGAATGCTACAAGCGCAACGCACGACGACAAACAAACATATAACATGCATTGAAGTATTCAAATCTGTCGATTGCGTCAGAAGAAAAGTTTTATCTATTCATTTTGCAACTGTATTCTTTATCTATACGATGAATAATCATGACTCATTCGATGTGGATTTATAATTACGACAGTGTAAATATAAATTTCAAGTTCGTATGCTTGACGTGGAGTATTCATCAACGGCGTCTTAAAGTGAAAAGTACTTTTTTCTTACCTTTGGATTCATAGTAGTTATTCCTCGAAGAAATAACTCAATATGAATTCGGTCGCAGACATTTACACGTATTGATGAAAGTTTTTATTTTTATAAATAAATTTCGACGTGTTCTACTTCGATTTTTTTCTGCAAAATTTTATTCTTATTAAATGACTCGATAAATAGAACAAAGCAAATAAAAAAAAAAAGGAAGGTTATACGATGAAAACTTTCTTTCTGTCGCATACGAACAACGCACAAAAAGAAAGGAAAGAATAAAAATATAGAAGTGTCGCGTTTAAAACTCATACAGTCAATATTGAATAGACGGTCCGATTTTCTCGGAAAGATGGAGTAGGAAATAGGGTATTGACATGTTTTAAACAAGGAATAGTTTGAAACTTTTTTTTTTGTGGTTTTCTATGCACATGACGAGATGAACGTTGAAGAGGAAAACATGTTAAAATAAATTATTCATTAAAAACGACACACGCTGATAGTTTTGTTTTTAAAAAAATCAAGAATGGATACATATTCACAGACTCTATGTCAGACATAGTATAACGCAAATAATAGTTAGACAGCCTTTGCTCCTAAGTATTGGTCAAGTTCACTTTTCTGTATCTAAAATGGTGAGAAATCACGAAGTTATGTTATGTTGGAAGAAAAGTAGGAAAAAACCTTTACCGATTCTATGTCAAGTGCCGTCAAGTGGTCCATTTCATCGCCTGTTAAGAAATCAAGGACATCTTTCGAACAGAATACACTAGGACAAGGAAGACCATCCATTGGATGATCTTGTAGCGGCTCCGATCGAGTCGTTTCCACGACTAGTTCTTGCTGTTGGTGTGAGATATGAGGATAAGGCGATGAGTGCCCTTTGTACTCTTGAGTTGGTTGCAATGGAGGATTGTGATCAAGACGTTGTGCGTTTGGTTGTAAATTATGATAAATGACTTGAGGCTGGGTTGTAGCACTACAATGCACAGATTGTGAAGGAACTGATAAATCTTGAGAAGGCATTTGCGGTGCTTGATTTGTCATGTTCCGCGTTGACGGCAACATATTTAATTTGCACAACAATTTGCGCATCGAATCCTCGTTACCAACAACGGATTCAATCAGTTTATCAAGTAATTCTTCGTTATCTATCGAAGTAGTTGCATCATCTAAATATAACAAATAGATCAGATTATGTAGGCTTCTTTATGTTACTCGGATTGTCACGATTGGTTTTGTCAACACTGTTTTAGATTAATGAGATATGCATTTGATTATTTACATCATTGAACTTACTCATCAATGATATTATCGAGAGGTTTATAGGTTTCGATCGATGTACACATCGTAGTCAATTGCTCACCTAAAGATATCACTACAGTAACTTCTTGATATATCTATGAGACTTACCGTAATATTGTCTACATTCAGTCATTCGAATACTAACAGGAGTTCGATCAATACTTGAGAGAAGAAATATCTCGCTGGCTTTTTCTTTCGTAGTAGTATAGATAAGACTGCTGAGTTCTGATATAATTTTAGTAGGATTCAGTGTAAAATGGTGGGGCGAGTTCGTTTTATCTAGATAATTAAAGCATCGTTATGAAAAGACGATAAAGATATGATCTTTACAACATACGATTAAAAATATCCACTCGAAATGCACACCCTGGAGGTTCGATAACCCTACCGACGATGCTTTTTTCTCCAATAGCGTCGTAATCAATCCTGATTGAATTCAAGCGAAATGCAACTAGCAATGGGTGCGTTTTGGATAATTTTTCCAAATCGTTTTTCACTCGTTCACTATCACAAATGCCAAGAAATACTCTAGTAAAAGAATTCTATAGTACTGTTCTTAATCAGGGAGTTCCTTACTTCGTATTGTAAAGCATAGCTAATATAGGATGTCTGACCATGAATTCCACTTGATATACAAATGATGCAAGAAAATCCTATTAAAAAAAGACGATTAGACTATACGCATTCAATCGTCAACGCTCAATTAATGAATGAATAATGAACAAAATAGCAGTGTTATATCACATGGCACAACTTACCGTAAAACGTTCTTCATGTGTAGTAAAGTTTGCTCTTTTGTCTAGAATCGAACCAATCAATTTGCCAATAATATTGATTATGCGCATCGCTCACCTTTTGCTTCGTTTAATCCTGTTTGAAGAAAATCTAAAAGATGTTTTGTGATTAAGACACCGGTGCGATGAGCAAAGTATCTCGACAAGTAGGAAACAATCTTATCGATACTAGCTGATTGGTCCTAAAACGAAAGACATCCTGTTTGATTTCTCTGATAAAAGCGAATCATACTTTGCAATGTTTTTCTATATTGCACAGCAGAATACCGGCTAATAATCGTGGGATTTGAGACGTACGCTGTGCAATGGCAAATGGCAACGAAGTCAATGTTACTGAATGCGTTTTGTAGAAATTGTACTCTTTGCAATTGATCTACAATTGAATAAACGTCGATTTTGAATGAACTGATCTCCGTACACTTACTTGCACGTCAATGGTGAGCTGTATTTGATGCAATTTCTGAGCGAATTGCACGGACGTATCATCGTCATTTGTTTGAACAATGCAAATAGAAGGTAAATTAGCGTAATACATTCTTGTCGAATGATCTTTTGGATACCCCTGGAGTTCACAGATCTCCCACGATATTTCTTTCGGTTTTTTCAATTTGTAAGTATCCGCTGTTGGTAGTAAACTGATTTCTATACGAATATTTCCTATTAGATCAAATATAACACAGATAAACACTTGACATACTAATATTTTTAAATGTAAGGACATTCGGATGCATTTTCATAAAATCATGTAGCAAGGAAACAACTGTCATTGCCAATTTTGCATTATACTCAGGTGCTGTTTTCTTATAGATGACTATTGGAATAGATCCATTACAAGGATGTACTGTGATCATAAATGAACTAGAAGAAATAAAAGAAGATGCTCAGCTTCCTTCGATCGAGAATAATATTACTTGTCAATAATACTCAACAACTCTTTGAGGCCAATGTCTTGATATTTCGACCCATTTAGTGCTCTTATTTGGATCAGATAATCCAAATGCTCTGTCGTTCTGAAGAATTGAAATAGTATGCATATCGTTTGACGTATGAAATACGACATACCGATTTTGTAAGTGAATTAAACTTGGCGGTCGTTGAGCCTCTGAGTGACTAAGGTAGAACAAACGTCGGGAATCTTGAGCGTTTCTACGACAAGCAAAATCTAATTCTCGTTGTCGGAAATCCTACAAAGAAATTCTATCCGATGAAAATCATCGATTAGACAAATCTTACATCTGGATAACGAATCATATGATTACTTGCTTTGTCACTCATTTTGTCTACCATATCTTCTTTAATTTGGTTGACAGTTGCAAGAAATGCTTTAGGATCCTGTAAAAATTATGCTTCCAATATAATTTCTAAAATGAACAGATGCTGAAATTTACTTGGTTGATCTGCGAAATCCATCGATTCATCATCAGGCATTTCTCAAGTGAAATCTCCTTGTATTCTCGATATTCTCGTTCTCGTTCTCGTTCCAATATTTGTGAGTAAGCACGCGCGTTTCTTTTAAAACAAGTCGACATTGAACTTATTAAGTGTAAACTTCGTTTATTCTTACCCGTGTTGACCGCGTCTTTCGACTTCGTCCATGATCGACGAAAAATTGATTTCGCCAACCGAATTTCGTACGAGCCATGCAAGTAAACCAAATGTTTTCTCGGAATATTCATTTGGAGCGAGAAATTCATAACAATCGAAGAGACCAGATCGTACTTCCTATCAAAAATATTTTACCAATCAGATGTTTCATATTTCCGAAATAATAGAAAACTGTTACCTGTGGTGATTGTGATGATACTAGAAGAAGTCGGAAAATTTTACGTAAAATATTCGGCAAAGAAGAACTACATACAATCTGATGTCGATCTTTGCCGTTTACTTGATTTTCTCTCTGACATTGGCGCAACTTTCAGAGAAAAAGAAACAAACTGTCTTGAAGCAAAACGAGGTAATAAAAAGTTCTTTGATACGAAAGATATATCGCGAATAAAACGACTGTTGCTGTTGGTTGACGTTGTAATATTTAGCAGCTGCAGTCGAATCACTTCCTTTTCTTTTCTAAGCACATTTATACTCTTGTGTGACTCACGATATGAATAAAACTACTAGTGACTCAAAATAATAGAAACCTGTAATATTTCTTTGCCTACAGAACGAACAATTTTTTTCGAAAGAAAAAACAACTTTCCTGTACTTTTTTTCGTTGCCAATGTCAATATTGCAGCGTTTGCTTCGAATTCCGCGAAGGAGGAACGTATGCAACACGTCATTAAATCAATGGGAATTTTCACACATTCAACGTTCACAAAACACTTTAAAAATAACTAATTTTTCGATGACGATATGTACTCCGTATATGCAGAAGTATTGCAACGAAAGTCATCGACAAGAATTGACTTCGCAGCTGTGACGAAGATTAATACTTCATGAGATTTATTTCGCAGTTCGAAAAGATAAGGTTCACACAATTAAACACAAACTATTTGTATGCACACTCGTGTATTGACATATTGACTATTTGAAGTCTTGTACAAGCGTCTTCTTAATCATCCGATAAAGTACTGCTCGGCGAGCTGTTCGAATTCGATGAAAGCGTTGATGTCTAAATAAAAAAGATTTATTGAGTGATTAGGATTTGATCTGATTTCACACCTGAGTTGAAGCTTCGCTACATTTTTGTAATTGCAAACATTCGGATAAGATCGTAGCCAAAAGCTCTTTTTGATTAGTCTCCGTTAAACTCAAGAGATGCATAGATGCTTCAGAAGCAGATGATGAAGTAGATTTGATCAACAAATCGATGAATTTGTCCACTGCACGGCAAATGACTGTGTCAGTTCGTGCAACCATTTTTTCAGTTGTTTGTAAAAACTGATGATTAGTGGCAAATGAATGAGAAAGATCAGCTAGATATAGAAGGTAGTTTTATGTTAAAAAAAAAGACAAGGGTATTGAGCTCTTACTTTCCATGGCAGATGCTTTACTATGACTCATATCGATCGGTTGAGATTCTAGTTTCAGCGTATGACAAACTAAAGGTAAGAAGAATTAACTGGAAGAGAGCTGTATTTAAAAGTACCAGATTGTTCTTCCTTAAGATCGCCATTTGTCCTCCTAAATAAAAAAATGAAATAACAATATTCAACCGAATGTGTTAATTTACATCACGTTCCAAAGGATTGGTATGAATGGTTGATAAGCATCTTTCATCGGTGCTGCAGATGTATCAAGTCGAAACAATTCGTTGTCTAGAATGATTGATCAGAATTATGCTTAGTATATAAGACAGTCACCCTCTCACCGAAATAGGTAATGAAATCATGGAAAGTGTGATTGTTTTTATAAGAGAAGACCTGTATTTGTTTTGCTTTCTCCGAATTTGCTTCGCCGATCATTCGACACATTTCATCGACAAATGCCTTTCCGTGAAAAGTCGCTCTTATCAATTGACCTAGATGAACGCTTGATTATTAACAAAAACTGTCAAATGCTGTACAAACCATCATGAACGATAAATCGAACGGATGCATGCTGAACTGGTTGATGCGTGGCTAATGTATTCAAGCGAAGTAGAATATGTGGCTTTTCATCAGTACCACGTAGACACTGATCCACAGCGCTATTACAAATGCCAAGAAATAAACTAAAGACAAGGATTTGATTCTTAAAAGTCTAGGAAAAGTTTTTCTGATACCCGTCGTGATACATCATGGAAAGAAAAGGATGATCTATGAACACTTCCATTTGACTAATTATCTGAGCTAAGACATCCTGCGAAAAACAACAATAAGACAATAGATTTGCACATATCTCGTGATACTGACTTCATAAATACTAAAGGACGCTGCTAACTGTCCATCTTTTCGTCCTTCTAAACAAAAAAAGAAACGTTCATTTCGATCCAAACTATGGATTTTCGCTTCTCATACCATAAGCTAACCGCAAAACATGTTCGATATACTCATAGGTATGTTGTTTCATTGCTACACCTGAAATTTTCCCATAATATCGAGCCACATAGCCTGTGATCACATCAGATGGAACCGATGATTCTTTCTAAAGAAACAATCATATGAATTTCCAGTCTAAGCCCTCAAAACAGTGCTCGTTTCATACAGGTTGCACTTGTTGTGCCACTTGATAGAGAATCGCTTTAGCCACATATTCTGGATAATACTGAGCATGTGAACAGAGTCCAAACGGTTCAGACAGATAAATCAGACTTTGTTCAATATTATAAGCTTTTGTCTATAGAAATCGATTGATGGACACATATTGAATATCAAATGAAGCACTTACTCTTATTCTGCTACGAAATTGTATCTGACAAAGTTTAGCACTGTATAACGGTCTAGTATTTCTAATATCCAACTTTTGCAGTGTGATCGAATCGAGTTCTGCATAGAGGAAAGTGATTTTTTGATCCTCCGCATCTGTCACTTCTTTTTTACACCACTTCAAGGTCGGCTGACTTTCCCCGAATCCGTCGATCTTTCGATCGAATGGGAAAAGTGTCACATCTTCCAAACAAAAAAACAAGATTGATTACCAAGGTTATTGTAAACCTTACTGATATCATCAAGATAGAAATGCGCGGCAATCAGCTCTGGATCAAGAAGACATATTATTCTCGAATACAGTTTCGCTACATATTTGTCGTTGGTTTTTTCATATTTTGTTGCAGCGACACATTCGGGAATCGATGGTTGAGTAACAATGATAAACGAACTAAATATATCAAATCGATTCGATAGGTCTAGTAAGAAGAAACATCTTTGTATACTAGTGAAGCATTTTTTTCAGATGATTTTGATTTTCTTCTGTTGGATTGACACGATACGAGTTTAGATACTGATCACAGAGTTTATTAACGCTAAATAAAGAGAAAAATATATTGCAAAATCAAAGGAAACTGTTGTTGAAATGAAATTTACAATCGATATAGAGTTAATAAACTCTCTGGTCGACTAATTTCATCATAATGTATATTAAATAAACGCCGTTGACATTGTAAACGTTGCCAAAGGAGCACTTGATTATAAAAGTCTTCAGCTGACTAGAAAACAACGATTTTGACTTTTCATTCGAATCAAATTTCACTGGATGAATTACCCATGCCGGCAAAAATCTTGTCGTCATACGTATCTTGATTGCTTCATACAATTCTCCAGTGAGTTGAGCAACTTTACAAGGGTCCTGCAAAAGAATCAGCTGATGTTGTAACGATATTAATGAAGATCAGACGTACCTTTTTACATTCGGAGATCAATCGATTAAGCATAAAACATTTTTCTACGGAATGAATATTAGATTTGAGATTTCGTCGTTCTCGGATTAATAAATTTAACCAAGTAATTTTCAGACTAAACTTAAACAAGATGAACATCTAATAACATGAATTATCCTAATCACCTCCGTTGGTATAAAGTTGAAAAGGATAAGTTAATCAATCGTTTCGTTGCCAGAAAAGAAATCAAACCAATCGTTTGACTATTGATTTCATTCGACGCTAAAAAGTCTTGATCATTTGACATATCCGATGTAGTTAGATAATTCAAATTATTCGTAGTCACTCCTTCCATATGAACTGGTGAATTTGACGCTAGATGAGTTCGTGTATATATATATAGAGAGAGAAGATAAATCGAAGTATTAAACTTACCAGATCGCTTCTTTCCTCGTCTGGCTGTTGAGTTTTCGGTCGTCATATTAACTTTCTCTTTGTCTTACTGACATGATCGTTCGTTGAAAGGCGTCGATTAAATACTTGATTACAATTCATTTTTTCCTGGATAGATTCGTTTCTCCGTGAGCTGAGATAAAAAAATCACTATACTGGTGATTGTAAAGTGAAGAAATTTGATATTTCAGAGAAATTCTCTTCATTCTGGCTAAGGCCGCGTGCCTTTCGCCGAAAAAGAGAAGTGTAACTTCTTTTTATTTGTTTTCAGAAAGAAAAGAGAACCGCTTATAATTTTTCCTATTTAATAAGAAAGAAACCAACACAATTGTCCTTGTCAACATAGTTGAAAGGTCACATGTGAGAAGAGGAAACGACATAACGCTGATATATATTGTTCAAGGCCACTGAACGCGTTCATTTTTTTTATTATATTTTAGAATATTAATTCAAATGAAGACATTTATAGATGATCTGAACAATCGTACTCGCCGAAAAGTCCAATATCATCAACGGAATGAAATAAACTATTACTCAAAATATCAAGTTCATCTGTATATGGTTTGATTGCGCTGGGAGCAATGGTACCGCTGAGTTGATACTTTTCACATAGATCAGTGACGTATTTTTTCAGATCAGTCATTGCTTGTGTCACCGAAGTAAGATTTCCGCTAAACTCTCCCGTAAAGTAACATATCGGTGATGCATTCTGCTCGTCAGATATCGGAGATTGGCCTGATCTGAAAATCAAACAAATCATTACGGTAAACAAAGCGATCATCTTTATTTACACAGTATTTGGCGTGAGGATATTCACTGAATGAAAAATACTATTGTTATTTGGTTGCATCAAATGACTACGACTCAATCCACTATCTATGAAAGTAAAGTGAAGGTGAGTTTTTGTAAGAAAAAATATTAAGATTATTACCATAGTATAAATTAAACGTCGAGAAAGGAAGAAGTTGATCCTCAGCGAAGATTTGTAGGGAATTATCGGTTATTTCATTACAATATCGACAAATATCATTGAGTAGGTATTCAAAGCTGATACGTGATGTCGACAGGGCGTCTAAAGAAACCTTGCTAGTATTTTAATACAAAGTTCTTCTACAAACCATCGAATTTCACCACAATGAAGTCTGGATAGTTTTTGGGATCTTGTAAAGTAAAATTCTCGAAACGTATTAGTATTTTCGTCGAAGTTGATGCCATCTTTTCCAGTTCTTTATCGTAGATTTCACTCGTTATTCCGCGACAAAGACTAAAAGAACGAGTTAGCGAGAAAATTATGAAGAGTAAGAGAAAATTGAAATCTTACTTGTCATGATACATTAACGCTAGACATGGTTGATTATCTAAGAAACGAATTTGACTGAATAGATTTGCCATAAGATCCTAATCAATAAAAGCCAAATCCTGATCGAATCAAATTGGAAAAAAATGTATATCCGACTTCGTAGATGTTCAACGAAAAGATTAGAACAGGAGTCGTTGGAGACGCTGCATTTTTCTCGCACAATTCATAAAATCTCTGCATTTGTTCGACTAGAAACGATAGTGTATGTAGTTTGATGTTCACTCCAGTGACACGTTTATAAAATTTTGCGATATATTCTTTTAAAATGTTGACATGAAACGTATGACTTGTCTAAAGAGAAACCAAGTAAGGAAAACAGTTGAGACACGTTTGCTTACATGTCGATGCATTTCTTCGACTTCATTTAAAAACACTTTCGCTAAATATTTCGGATAATATTTCGCGTGAGAACATAGTCCGAAGAGTTTCGAAGTATAGATAACAGGGTATTCATAGAAATTTTCGTTCATCTTCACCCGAAATACCGTTTGAAACCTAAGTTTGCACAGCATTTTGTTAAACGAGGGTTTGCCATTGTCATTCAATTTTGTTAATTTTAAACACTCGCTCTCCTTCAGCTCGTAATAACCAAATATTCGCTCGGTATTTTCGTTTGTCATGATTGTTCGCGTTTTATACATGAGAGCCGCTTGTAAATCGCCGTCGGCTTCATCTTCTTCTCTTTGAAGTGTCATCTCTGTTCACAAGAACAATATATTTTCAATTAGTATATCTAATGACAAGACACTCTACCTGTATTTGATAGGGTCAAGTACTCTTGTGTGCGAATGGGGTCCAAAAGACAGAGGATCCTTGTCTTTAATTTTACAACAAAATTATTCGCTTCTTTTTCGTATTTAGTTGCTGCTATACAATCCGTTCCACATGGCTGTATGACAATCAGCAATGAACTAAATGTATGAACTGAGAAATTAACCGAAGTGATCGAAGAAAAAAAGACATACTGTTGAAATAACTCGAGAAGAATCTGTTCCTGAAAAGAATGAGGATTTTGCTGGAATAGATGCATCACATTGAGAAATTGATCTGTCATCCTAGGAAATAGTCAATCGCATAAGTAACAACAAGAAAAAAATAACAACATACAATCGCTGCAGTGTAAGTAGATTGCAGGATTGAACACACTCTTCGAAGAACAAGCGCCGTCGACATTGAATCTGTCTCCATGCTTGTACTGCTCTATATAATTGTGACGGAATATAAAACGTTGGTTCACAGGGTATTGCATCTGACATTTGATTCTGGATTGATTCGATCAATTGTGAAATCTGTTGATTCACGTGATTGTTTTTCTAAACAGAAACAAAAATGACATTGAAGTCTTTGTTTCAAGGCATTATACCTCAGCGCATGCGTGAATTAATCGATTGATCACAAATCGTTTCGGTTTGGCTTTATCATCCAGTTTTAATCTACTTCGCTCGTCGATTAGTAATTGTCTTCGTTCATCCTCATCACTAAAAGAAGAAATTTAACTGAAAAAGAGATCGTACTATATATATATATATTTACCTTTTCTCGAATAAGTTCCAAAATGAATGGTTCATCACTCGACCGGATAATAGTATCCATAGAAATGGATCCTGAACATTGATGGGTCCTGTAAGAAATTCGAAATCACTTGTGAAACTTCGGGATTTGGCATGGTTGAGAAGTCGTGATATGTCTAAGCATTGAAATTATTTCCGAGATGATCCATTCGAAGAAAATCAATTACTGTGTTTCGTTCGTTTATTTGTCTTGCATATTTTCGACATTCTTCTCTGTTTTCGACGAATTCTAAAACATATAATTACTCATCTTCAATTCACATCTAATCTTCGAAAATTCTTTTGTCGCGGAAAGAATGAATTCAACACAAGCAGAGAAATAACAACATTTTTTTTCTTTTCATCCTCCTTTTATTTCGAAGAAATAAGAGTAAATAAGTGTGCTTACTAACATTAAACTACGTTTCTATGCTGCAGATCACTGTTTGTTTTCTAGTTGAGGTGGAATTACTTACTTCGCACTGAAATAGAGTTGTTATCTCTTTCTAAGTTGATGTTAACGTTACCAGGCCGACTTTTTGAAAAAGAGTATTTGGAATATAAGAAAATTATCTAAAAGATTCGCTCGGAAGCTTAATTGGCCATGGAAGATATCGCGAATAAGAAATAAATAAATAAATAGAGTTTATTCAATTCTTGACTTATTTATAGCTGATGATGATTTAAGTTGGGAAATTGTGTTTGATATTTCGGGATTATTTGCAATCATCGATGTTTGGAACATCGATGAAATCTGATGTAGTACAATAGCTGCGGAGGCCATAGAGGAAAATTCTATTAAGATACACAGATGATTAGTCTTACTTGAAGAATCCGTTTGATTTTTGAACTTGGATTTGAGTAAAATTTGTTTCTTATATTTACAAAATATCTATCTTTGTCAAATACGTACACTAGAAGACAAATCTTACATTATTTTCACAAGACGAAAGTCGCCAACCCTTTTCCCAAACAGCTCTACAAATGATAATTCAATTACTTATAGAGTAATGGTTGCCAGAATTGGTATCTAGTTTCAGTATATAAAGCAGTACACAAATGCTTGTACATTTTCAATTAGAAGCCATCGATACTCTATTCTTTTGCCATTCTGTTAACAATTAACGCTGTTATGGAGGCAACCCGATCAAAATAGTGACAAAAGATTAATTCTTCAGACTTTTATATTTGCTTTCGCTTAGCTTGGGTTTTTGCCAACCTTAATGTTGGTAACACTTTCCTCCAGTCTGACTACGAACATCAATTACTACCGTCAACGCAAAATCATGTATTTACATTGTCATTAGTCAAGATCATTCAAAACATGTTGTCAGATTTCGTAAGTATCCATCATAGTTGATAAATTTAGAAATCAAGACTAGTGCATCCAATAACATTCTTTTAAATAATTAATCTCTACTCGAAAGTTATCGACTAGGAAGAGAAATTATCATGTATCCAATGTGGACTTACATACTTGAAGAACGCGACATGGATCGTTATCGTATAGGTAGTCATAAAATGCATGATATATACTAAAGCGGGTCAGATACGGCTATCATCGATTCACCTTGTCTGGAAGTTTTCGGCTTCGTCAAAGTAACGTGCATAACTTATGAAGTTTCGCTAGATGGCCTGAACGGCAAATTTTACTTTTGAATGGATTTCATCATGTTTCTGGAATGCACAATGTAAAGTTAGTATTCATTATTGTTTGTTCTCTATTTAAGCAATAAATTTATTTGTAGTAGAACTCTCATCTAACCTTTGCTTCTTTCAAACGGTCAATTTGACACGAGCAAAAGTAAGCGCATAGATTTAGATTTTTATCATAAAGAATAGAGACACTTCGTCTTTTTTTGAATTAGTAGAAGTGTAACGAGAAAATTTCGGACGCGATTGATATACTGCTAACGTTCTCTTAGATTTTTGACAAAATAATCAATCATTGGATGATTTAGTTCTCAATTAAAAATAAAAGATTTTTTTCTGATAAAGTTAGATTAAAAAATCACTTTAGGGCACGATGATTCTGCTGGATACAGTTTCGTAGTCGAAATCATAAGGTTCGTCTTTGATTTTGATTGATTCTACTGAGTCATCACTTCGTGCTTGTAAATCCATTTTCGACAGCTATGAAATAGAAACTCTTGCAGAATGCTTAACGTCTTTGTAATGACTTACTTCCGACGAAGAATTCGAACCATCAGGTGACTGCTCGGTAGGGGAAGTTATTCGTTGCGAACTGTGCAAGTATTTCAAATCTGCTATTGATAGGATGGGTGGTTCAGGTTGAATAAAATAAGTCGATGGTATAGTTTCGTTTTGATTATTGATCATTGTGGAGAATTTTTCACTTAAATATCGAAATACCACATCGGGAGAGATGTTAATATCAGCTGGCATCTCGATTAACCATTGGCATTTCTTTTTCACATCTTGAGAATCGGTCGTTGATTGAATTTGTTCGGTAGTTTTTGATGATTTGTCAGATGCTGAAAACGAATGTTGTCAAGTAATGGATTCTTAGAAATACATCGTCGCTTACTGGAATAAGAGCTTTGCCTCTGAGGACTATTGATGTGCAATACAATATTCACTGGAATTGGTAGGTTTTCCGATGTAACGGAGTCGATGGTTGGAAATGAATCAGAACGTGACCGTTTTTTTCGTGGTAGTCTCTCGTTTAAGAGTAGATGTCTATCGGAAGTATGTTGATCATCATTTTTTCTCCTGAAACGAAAAAAAAAGGATCATTTTGAGAAAAGTCCATCGAGTGAATGAAATATTTACATTGTCATCCAGAGAATTGGCAGTAAAGGATCATAAGCATCACTATTCGGCGGCGACATTTTATTCAATCGGTACAATTCATCGTCTAAATCGAATACGACAAGTTGAATCTTTATTTCAAGATTACTGGCGTAACTTACGAAAATACCATTGGAAATTTTTGAAATATCGTGGTGATATGGTAGACCGAACAAGTGCTTGTTTGGTTTTTTGATTCACAGATTCACAGATCAATCGACAGAGTTCATTCACAAATGATTTCGAATCAAAACTTGCTCGTCTTAGTTCCCCTACATATTAAATGGATTTCACATTGATTGGCAAACAAAAAACGTTCAAGAGATTTCTTTACCATCATGAATTATACATCGCATAACAGCATTACTGTTCCATTGATGTTTGACGAGTGTATTAAAACGTAATAGTAGTTGAGGTTGTTCACGAGTACCTTCTAACGATCGATCAAAGTCAAGACTATCGCATATGCCGAGAAACAGTCTACACGAATCAATATGAGGTAAGTCATTTGTATAGAATCATCCCTTACCCATCATCGTATAATAACAGAAGAACTGGATGTAAAACCAAATAATCGATCTGGCTGATGATTTTGGTTAAAATATCCTATTTTAAAGATAAGGAGATCAATTTGAACGATGTGAAACTTCTCCTACTTCGAATGCGTGGTCCAAAGTGTTGACAGAACTTGTGTTTTTCATATCTAAGCATGGAGAAAGTGAATCAAATAGAGAAGTGTTCTGAATAGAGTGATTTTACCACCAATGGCTCGTGTGAACACCTTGCAAATGTATTGATTCGTGTGCCCTGCTAATTCGAAGCCAGTGGTTCGTATATAATATCGTCGAACAAAATCCGTGATGATATTTGGATCAGTGTGCAGTCTTTGCTAAGATTGAATACAGATCGAGATAAATTTTCAAGAAAAAAAAAACACACTTTTCTGCTTACATCCTTGAGAATTTGTTTCATTTCGTAGAGAAATATTTGTGCAACAAATTTGGGAAAATATTGAGCATGAGAGCAAATGCCAAATGGTTGAGAAGTGAGAACAATATTTTCTTCAAAATCCAAATCTATGGCCTAGTGGTATTCGTCAACGGATCATCAGTCAATGGGTGCTGAAAACGAATTACTTTGACTTTGAATCGAAATTCCAATTGGCAAAGTGTTGAATTCAATGAAAGACGTTTACTATCCGAATCATTCTTTCCCAATTTCAGCGTGTGAAATTCAGCACAGAGCAATGGAACGGAATTACCCTCAGCATCCATCACTTTTCTTACTTCCCATTTGATAGACATTTGCTTCTCTTTTTTATCATTGCCTTCTCGAAGCAGTGGATAAAGTGTCACATCTAACAACAGACATTCAAACATTCGGAAATCGCCATTCGAAATGTTTATACCGATATCGGAAAGTGTGATCAAATTTTGAAGGATCACAGGATCCAATAGACAAACAATACGCGTATTCATTCTAGCAAAATGTCCTGAGCTACTTTTAATATACTGAGTTGCAGCTGCACCTTCCGATCCAGTTGGTTGCGCGACAATAATAAACGAACTGTTGCAATTATCAAGCAAACTATTCATAGAAAAATACTTATAATACAACTTACTGTTGAAAGTGCTCCGAACAACGCGGACGACCATCTGTTTGCCATAGGTTCTTATTCTCGCGATAGTAATTCGTTAAACAATGACACCAATTTGTCGCCCTGCAAAGTTCATTGTTCATCGTAGAATATTTTCAATAGGAAATACATACGCTTTTTGTAGCATCAATAAACCCGGTAGTTGTACTAATTCCTCGTGATTGAAATAAAACAAACGTCGCCGGCATTGAAAATCTCTCCAACGTCGAACTTCTTGAAACAAATCTTGCGAAGTCTAAATCATACGCGATTGAACCTCTTCGCTAAACGACACTCGACTTACCCATGATGGGAAATTAGTTGTCATACGAGCTTTCACTTCATTGTACAACTTATGCGTTCTCTGAACGAATATTTGTGGATTCTAAAAACATTCATACGTCATGCTTCTGAGAAGTATCATTTTTCACTCGAAGAAAAAAACATATATGAGTCAACTATGGCAACGAATGTTCTTTCACTATCGATCAAATGAAAAATAAATCAATTGTACTCGATCGTTTTTTTTTTCTCATGGGCGGATAATGTCCTTGATTAGTGCTTTCTATTGCACTTCAAAAATTGGTGTCGTCTTATATATTCAAAATACTGAGTTATCAATAGAGGTTTATGATGATAGACCGGACTTGGTGCATCCTTACTTGTAGATATTCGTGTAACAGCCGATTTATGACCAGACATTTCGAAACTGATATTTCATTAGGTTTGAGTTTCTGACGATCTTGTGTAAGTACTTTCTCCCATCCTATTTTTAAACTAGGTACAAGAAAAAAATCATAATAAGATCGAGATAATTCCTCTATTCACCTTGATTGATACAATTTGGAAAAGGAGACATCGTTTATATGCTGATTAGTCAGAATGGAAAGCAAGCCAATACTGCTCGCAGGTATTTCATACGGAGCAATGAGTTTGTAATCAGTAAATAAGTCGTACAAGTCTTGATGATTATTTGTTTGATGTATGTCAATATTACCTAAGAAAATCAATAAAAAAGTTTTCTAAGTAACAATGAAATATTCATTTTTACGTGTTTTATCTAATTTGAATGCCATCGTCGACTTTTCCGCTTTGTTTTTTGTCATACTGATATAATAAATTGGTGGATGGTTTTAGATGGTGCAATAAAATAAAAAGAATTTTTCTTCAAAAGTTGCAAATGCAAAGAAGAAAAAAAAATCAAATAACGACACGTTTTTCTTCTTCTTCTTCTGTTTCTTTTCTCCTTCTTCGAAACGAATTATTTAATCTTTTTTTTACGAAACTCAATTGAGGGCTGCGACCCTTTTGAGTAGACCCCTCTTAGCGTCATCAGGCATAATAAAACACACGAAATTGTTGATTTTCTTGTGAATGATCAGGTTTTTTTCCATAAAACTTCACAAATTTCACTTAAGAACTCTGATACAACGATCAGTTGCCCCTGTGCGCCGTTTAAGCACTGTTCTGTTCTAAGTCAACAATGATATGATTCATTTGACTTTAATTTTCATCATCGTATTCAAGTGTCTGGTTGTCGCATATGATTTTCTTTCTACTTCTTCACACAGCAGGCAATGGCAACCTTGATGATTTCTACAAAGAACGTCTGTTTGCTTTCAAAATGTTTATCTTAGTAAAAACCCTTTCTTCTTTGAAAACATCGTACAAATAGAACCGCAATGTAAAAACAACGGATTTCATACGAATACTGATCTAAGGCAAAACGTGCTCTGAAAATTCCGCTAACATTGAAGATAATCTATCTTATCGTTATCGATTTTTTTCATTGCTAAATTACACCTTCTGACTAATCGCAAATCGTCACTAAATAAACTGTATGTAATAAAACAGATTTTGTCAAATTTTCTGAAGTCTATGGACGAGGAAAAGTGACCTCTACTTCCGTACTTGTTTTCTACCAATAATAACTATTTTCCTCTCGCTTACTGCGAGCTCTTTCTCCATTCTCTCTTCTGTCAAGAAGTTCTCTTTCATCAATTAACAGTTGTTGAAAGTGCGTACTGTTAAGTTACAGTAAGAAGAAAGAGAGTCATGTTGAAGAGAGAGAACAATGACTGGTGGCACCGAGCAGTCGTATATCAGATCTATCCGCGTTCATTTTTCGATTCGAATGGCGATGGTATCGGTGATATCAATGGAATTACGATGAAATTGGATTATATTCAACAATTAGGAGTAGATATGATTTGGTTAAGGTTTGTAAGATTCTTCTCTGGACGTAAGCTGATCTTTCCTGTTCTCGCATAGTCCTATTTATGATTCACCTAATTATGATAATGGTTATGATATTCGTGACTATTTGAAAATCATGCCTGAATTTGGAACGATGGAAGATTTTGACTTGATGCTCAAAGAAATGAAAAAGCGTCAATTGAAGTTAGTTTTGGATCTTGCAGTTAATCACACCAGTGATGAACATCCGTGGTTCATTGAATCGAAGAAGAGTAAAGATAATCCCTATCGAAATTTTTATCACTGGGCCCCGGGAAAAGATGGTAAAAGTCCAAATCAATGGGGTGCGTGTTTCGGTGGACCGGCTTGGGTAAGTTCTCTCTGAACAACGTAGAAGAAGAGAAACATTGATACTTTGTTGTCCACTAGACTTACGATATTATCACCGGTGAATATTATTTGCATACATTTACACCAAAGCAACCGGATCTAAATTGGGAAAATCCGAATGTGCGAGAAGAGATTTACAAAATAATGCATTGGTGGCTGAATAAAGGTATTGATGGTTTTCGTTTGAATGTTATTAATTTTCTCTCGAAAACACCTGGATATCCTGAGGGAAAGCCAAGAGCAGAAGGTCAATATACTGACGGTTCCCCTTATTTCAAAAACGGTCCGAGAATTCATGATTACTTGGAAGAAATGCATGAAAAAGTGTTTCAACATTATCAGATCATCATAGTTGGTGAATGTCCGGGTAAAAGCAATGAAACGAACATGTTTCTAATGATCTCTTTTGACTGTTTCTTTCAAGGTACGCACTTGAAAGACGCAGAGTTATTCAGTTCACCAAAACGCAAGGAATTGAGTATGATTTTCACATTCGAACACATGGATTTAGATGGTGGTAAATGGACACCAAAACTGCTCGATTTGCGTTGTTTAAAATTTCACTTTACATCCTGGCAGAAAGGTTTATATGGCAAAGGATGGAATAGCTTATATTGGAATAATCATGATCAACCGAGAATCGTGTCTCGATGGGGAAATGACACGGCGCCTTATCGAGATTTGTCGGCGAAGATGTTCGCTACTTGTTTACATTTCCTTTGTGGTACACCGTATATTTATCAAGGAGAAGAAATTGGTAAAAATAGCTTGTTTTTTTTTCATCTTTTGAAACACTATGTAATTTCATTGCAATTCATATTCATTAGATTTCCATACGATTATACATCCCGTAGGGTTGATTACAAATTATTATTCTTTCATGAAAGAATTCTCCTCAACGTTATATATATTCATATTCTAATTAGATTTTTTTCAAGATAACGACAACTGAAGTGTCGCGTTTGTGTTATGATGCTTGAAATAATCGTTTATATTGTTCTCCCAACCTAGAAAACAGAATACTCTTTCGAATTGATTACAATAACGAATCACAAATCATCTTTTGTTTCATAGATCAGCTGAATTTTACGTTCGGAAGTGAGTTGTCTGCATTCTGTAATTACCTCGGGCTGTCATGAATAGAAACGTTCAAGAATACACGCGTAAGACGATGTTATTGTTCGAGTAGTCATTGAATATCAAGCAGTAGAATGAGTTTACCGGAGACTTTATTCTAAATTCTACGAAACCGTTATCGAGTGTTTACCTCGGCAGCTAGAAATGACGACGTTATTTCTCACTGAACTACTCGATGTTCTATTGTATATCAAAGAGCAACGCTTCATATGCTTTACATTCTTATACAACTACGAATTTCTACCTATCAAGTAAATATATTTAATAATCATTGCTAATGACTCCACTTCACATTTCACAAAGAGTCAACAGCATCCTAATTGTAGCCAGAATGTCTAAGTTGAACAAGAATAAAACCGGAAGACCTCATTACCTTTGTCTTTATCTCAACTGATAGGAGGTATATATTTTCTTTTAGGTATGACAAATGTTCGTTTCACATCCTTAGCCGATTACCGTGATATCGAAACAACCAATTTTCATAGTGATGCATCACAATCGGGTTTAACCCTCGAGCAAATCATGGCTGCTATTTATGCTAAATCACGTGACAATGCACGTACGCCAATGCAATGGTCTGCTCAATTGCCTCATGCTGGTTTCACTAATGGCGTTGAAGATGTCACCCCATGGATCAGCATCAATCCGAACTACACAGATATTAACGTTGAACAAGCTCTACACGATCGTCAATCCATATTCTATTATTATAAAAAATTAATCGAACTCCGTCGAACGATACCGTTAATCATTGATGGGAAATACGAGATTTTACATGAAGAAAATACTCATATTTTCATGTATAAACGATATAATGATAACGGACAAGAAATCATTGTTGCGTGTAATTTCAGTCAACAGCCAATAATCATCGATGATCCGAAACTCAATGAACACATTGCAAAACGTCGAAGGATATTAATAAGTAATTACGAAGAACATCTAAAATCGGATTGGTTAGACTTTCGTCCTTACGAAGCATGGGCAGTTGAAGTTGAAATCTAGAAAAAGTATACATATATCTATTTTCGCTTTGCGTGAATAAAAGATCATGTGCAATTGTTTTCTATTTTCCTCGATGTTGTTTTTGTGCGATACAGATACATATGATTCATTCTATTTTGCAAATAAAAGGCTCGACGTACTTTTTATTACTCTCGAACTTTTGTATACATTCACTATAGTCGCTGGCCGATTTACAAATGTTTAAATTATAGTATCATCCAAACAAGCGTTGTTTGTTGTGCTGTAGATATTTTTTATCGAAATCAAGATAATACTTATGCTAGCTTTTCCTTCCCGTCTGCCAGCTGTGGCAGAAAACAGACCGGCATTTTCTGAAAGTATTTCATCGCATGAGCTAACTGTCACATGATTCTCCGAATCCGCTTGTTTATCTTAAATTCCATTTGAAATCAATTTATTCAATGCATCTACGATAGAAAACATAACGGGTTAACCATTCTATTCTACATCGATGTCTTAAACATCGGAGAGTCCATACGAGGCGTAGCTGTACTGATAAGGAGAGACATATTGGTTATCGAATTCAAGATGTCGAAATGCGGCAGGTGAGATAATCGATCGATCGTCAATGCCGTCACGATCTGAATAATTATTATTATATTTCGAACGACTTTGTCCACCTTCTAAATGTCGAAATGCTTCCGTATTAATATAAGATTTGGTTTCGATTGCTGGACCCATGGACGAATGTATAGATTTATTTCTCGAATTCGATCCAAAACCTTCAATATAGCGAAAGGCGTTTGGATTCACATATGATCTTTCGTCAATGCCACTTTCGACGTTATTTCGTTTTTCGACACGACGTTCGACGTAACGAAAAGCATTTGGATTAACATACGATCGTTCGTCGATGTCAGGTCCATCGAAAACTTGACGTCTGGTTTGCTTTCCTTCGACCCATTTGAATGCTTCAGGATTGACGATAGGTCGATCATCAATCGATGATTGGGCTGTTGGCTTTTTCACCAATGTGCGATTTTCAATATACTGAAAAGCATTTGGATTAACAATTGCCCTTGTATCCACACCTGGTTGAATATCACGATGAACAGGAAAGGAATTTTTCTCCAAATAACGAAACGCATTTGGATTCACAATTGGTTCACTATCGATTCCACTTTCGACGGTCTTTTTCGACGATGTTCCGTGTTTTTCTATAAATCGAAATGCATCTGGATTGATAATTGGTCGAGTGTCAATCGACGGTTCGTTCGATTGATTGATGGGTACTTTCTGACGTCGACCATCGATATATCTACAAAAGAAAACAAATAGATCAAATAAAAAACATGATTAATTACTTGAAGGCATCAGGATTTGTAATTGGTCTATCATCGATTCCACTGCTCATGTTTTGACCTTGTTTATTCACTTTATTTGTTCTTCCTTCGACGTACCGAAAGGCATTGGCATCGACAATTGATCGATCATCAATACCTCCTTTGGACCCATCATCACCGCGTAGGCGATTGTTTTTTTCTATTTGTTGCTGGCGTCGACGTTCTAATTGTACCACAGCATCAAGATTAATAATTGGCCGAGAATCAATTCCACTCTCCATACCATCGGCGTCCGGTTTCTTCTTTCCTTTTCGTTCATTTGAATTCAAATATTGAAAAGCGCGAGGATCAATTATTGGCGAATCATCAATTTCAGCACGGTTGTTCCTCTGAGAAAAACTAAAATGCTGTGCTTGTTGTTTTCCATGAGTAGGATAGAACGGTCTTGGATGATTAGTATTAGCTGATAAAGCTGGATTAACGCGGCGCGTAGGCGTCGGAGGAAGATTATTTCTGATGGGAGATGTTGGTTGATAATATTGAGCATGAGATGTTCGATTGTTCTGTTGTTGGTGATGATGATGATGATTATTATTATTACTATACGGAGTAGGCGTCGGTGAAGGTGGTGAATAATGATAACCGCTAGTAAAACTACGTATGGGATACATCGTTATAGTGTGTACAGAAACAGTGAAAGAAGCAGAAACAATAATAGATGATAAAACGAGATTTACAGAAAAAGACACTCTCCATACATTTTCTCCTTCTCTACGTATAGATATATCTTCCTTTTCCCTTTTCTTCCCTTATTTACTAAGTGAGTGTTACAGAAGCAAGGCATCAAATTAGTCTTACTGAGGATACCAAAAATAAGGCGAAACAGTAGTTTTCTACTCCTGTGTATATTGACATCCTGTTTATGCGCTGAAAAAACATCGAAGAGAAATAGAAGTTCGACATTTTTTGCTTTGCCTTGTTGATATTGATGGGTCTCGTCCTATCACACATATCCGATCGTTATTCTTGTATTTGTTAACGATATACTAAAGAAGAAAAACGATTAAACTCATGCTTATCTGACGCTTCTCATTAATAATCTTTCCTGTCAGTTATCAAATTGGTTCGACCATTAAGACAGACTTCTCAGCAACATTTGTTCTACACGAATCAAATCCATTCGAAATTCACGAATCTCACAAAATTTCTTTTCTCGAAAGAAAATAATTAGAGTGTTTATATTGCAGACGGAAATTCCTATTATTTGTTATCATAAGCAGGATATGATACTCTTGATTTTATATAGATTCGGTAATACACTGCAATCTAGGTCAAATTTTTTTCAATAGACTATTGAAATCCAATTTCATTTGTTTATTTCGAAGAGCCACTTTCGGTTGTACAAGATGACATGTTTTGACATAGACCTTTCTCGCGTATCCGTAAATTGACGAGTTGCAGAAGAGATGGTCAATTATTTATTACAGATGATATTCATCATCAAACAGATCTAAACACGATAGATGTCAATTTTCAAGAAATAATTATTGTATGCAACTTTTTGTTGACTACTACTTTGATGTTGTTCTTGTCAATTCAGCATGGAGACACGATAAGTAAAACGAAGAGAGTTTTCCACATTTGTGATTGTATATCTGTAGCTATAGCCGATGACAATGACGTCATCAAAGATCGAAGTTCGAGAACTACTTATTTATCCAATAAAGTCTGGTGCTGATAATATCAGTTAATAAAGCCTATACAACGTGCTGTGGTCTCTCCCTTCCATATAATCCACTATTATCCGATCGGTAAGGGTAATCTATTCAAAGCTCAACAGTAAACATCAATTCTAATTTGGATCTAGAGGATGGATGGTCGTCAAAGATGCATGATAAAGAGATCATTGAGATGAAGTATAACGAATGCTTCTTTAGTGATCTCGGTGTGGAAGTTCGAAAACATCTTGAGGGTATGCGGGATCCAAAACAGGAACTATGGAAACCATTCTACACGCTGATGTATGCCACAACTGCATGGAGTTAAAGCTCAATTTGGAATTTATCTTGTACCGAGTGAAAATGGAATCACCCGTGTTGAAATCATATGAAAAGATAAAACCTTCTAGTCAATTGTTCTTTCACAAACATTCACCGAGTAAACTGTTCATCAGGAAAGAAAGTTTCACTTATTATAGCATTTTATTTCAATATATGTTTTCATCTTAGAATTAGAAGAACTACACAATTTTCTATATGATATAATTGAATAGAGAACATACATCTTTGACGGTTACATAGAGACAAATCAATTATTGTAGCTTGAACACCCCGTACACAATAAACAACGAAGAGAAAAGAAACAAAACTAAGTGAGAAAAAATGTACAAGAATTTGTTTTTGAATGAATGCGGACGCGTTTATTGTTTTCTTATTATGCGGCACCTTTGGCAGCTGGTTGAGGTAAACTTCCTTGAACTGGTGTCTTCTTGCCAATAAGAGACTAGAAACAACAGAAAGTGTCCATTTGTCGATCATCGTTCTGAAAAAACAAACCTTATGGATGTGTGGAATGACACCACCACCAGCAATGGTTGCTTTAATCAATGTATCCAATTCTTCGTCACCACGAATGGCCAATTGTAAATGACGTGGGTTAATACGTTTTACTTTGAGATCCTTTGATGCATTACCTAGATTAGATTTAGAATTGCTGTATAAGTACGATTCAAATCGCTGGAAAGTTTCCTACCAGCAAGTTCGAGAACTTCAGCAGTTAAATATTCGAGAATAGCAGCAGTGTAGACAGCAGCGGTTGCACCAACACGACCATGCGATGTCGTACGTGACTTTAAATGACGATGAATACGACCTGATGGATGGAAAGTTTAATTCGAAGAAATCCAAGGCATTCTTATCACTTACCAACAGGAAATTGAAGACCAGCACGAGCACTTCGTGAAATAGCTTTGGCCTTTGTTTTCCCATGATCTTTACCTGAATAAAAGCCGTCAGATTTTACAAAGGACATACAAAGAATCTGTCAAACGTACCAGCTTTACCACCAGGCATTGTAACGAATGAATTGAGTTAATTGGAAAATCTACAAATATATGAGAAATATTTAAATGCTGAAGAAAAAGCCGATCGACTACATTTCTCAAAATTTCGCTCGAAAATGATCATGAACGTGCGCATAGCTATCATTAGGCCAGCAAACAAAGAACATACATCACACAAAGACAATGACAGTCCGATTCTGTTCTCTTTCTCACTATTGCCAAGCAGCAAGTTGGCCGAAATAGGTCCAGACTTCTCTCTTTCCTCTCCTTAGAATACAGAGAAGAGAAGAAAAGGAAAGAGAAAAATACGAACGCACGCGTCTGTGGTCATCATGTAATGAATAATACACGACCGCGCCTTTCTTCTTTGCGTTCCTTCTCGGTCAAAGTCTATGAAACAAGAAGAGGAAAAAAGGAAATGTATGGCAACAACTGATGTGAGCGCAATATTCAATAGGATTTTAGATTTCTGTTGAATATGAATTAAGAGAGATTACGTATCGAAGCATATTCGCATAAGAATAAAAGAAAAGAGAAAAAAAATATGAAAAATTTTCAACGAAATTTATTAGTTAAACAAAAAAAGAACGAAAATTTACAATCAATCGTTGTTGTCGTCATCGTCATCATCATCGCTTGAACGAGTGTCATGTGTTGCTGTTCGATTGTTCAGTTGTGCCTTCAATTGATTTTGTTGTTTCAATTTTGCAACGATTTCTTTTGCCGGCATGAACATACCACCAGTCGGTGTTTGACATACCGAACAAGCAGGATTGATACGAAATTGACTCAACGCACATGATTCACAGAAATAATGGCCACATCGAGTCACAATTGGTTCTTTGAATGGTTCCCGACAGACCGGACATTTAATCGGTAAACCATCTTCAGTCTACACAAGAAAAAAAGAGTATTCTATTGGTTTATCATGATATTTATTTGGCAGCATACCTGTTCTTCGTCATCATCATCATCGGACCCGAGATTGGCATGGTTATGGTGATGATTGCTATCTTTGTTGCCGGAAGCAAAAGCAGACCAAGCAGCTGAACGATTTGTTTGACCGGGTGCTTTGTCGCCAACTAAATAACGCTGACTGTTGTTATCCACCGCTCCATACGATTGTTCATTCCATTCTCGTTCGAGTTGCCAACCATGTTTGTAATCCGAGCGATCATGCAAGAACTTGCAACTGTCACCGAAACCACAGTAACCTAAATAAACACATACGATGCATCACACATCAAAACTATCAGCACAAACCTGTCTCCTTGTAATCTTTACAAATATCTGGCTGATAATCCCATCGAACTGACACACGAAGATGAGCCGGTGCACGAATTGGACCTAAATTTCACACAAAAATCACTTCAAATTCAATAGATAATCAACAAACCTTTATTTCGAACAAGACCACTACTAGCATTGCCGTGTACAGTGTCACGTTTTTCATAAAACTGCTGATAATTGTTCATGCCACGATAGATCTTATCATCTGCTTTGCCTTTCAGTTCTTCGTTGATCTTCTTTGCACGTTCAAAGATGGTTTGTTGATCATTCTTCGTGTCTGTGTCGATTTCAACTGTTGCAGTTGCACCCATATCTCGTGGACCTTGTGGCTGTGCTTGTCGATCGGACTTGAATTTCACTTCGAACATCTTGTCCTTGTTGGTATGTTCACGATGTTCACCGGCATCGTCATCATCACTATTGGCTGCCTGTTGACGACGTTTACTGGATACATTGCTCGATGTTGTCGAAACTAAACCTTGACGAACTTGTTTCGATGTGCGAAGTGCTGCTGCTGATGGTTGACTCTCGTCACCAGACGAGGAGGATGATGCGGACGACTTGGATGATGATCGTTGACGACGCTTGGATGATGCTGGTGCATTACCACGACGAGCTGGAGCTTTGAAAAATACACACGCTGGTGCACCACTCTCATCATTGTTTTCGCTCATGATCTGAAATGAAAAGATGTTAGTGTGAGTCATAGATCGATGACATTTAAATGTTGTGAAAAACAAACACATTTGAATAGTGTTTTATTGTTACTTCCAAAGTTCAAGGTTGTAACGACGTAAATATGAAAACAAATGGGAATGGATTGTTGTGAATATTTATTTATAAGAGGAGTAATTGAATTGTGGAAAAAGAAAGAGAGAGTGTGTGCTGATGAGCTCATTACAGAGTAAAAGAAAAAAAAATGGACGAGATGTATTGAGTGTTGCTAGATCTGAAGATAAGGAACAAGAAGAAGCCAAAACGTACACAAATAAAGTACATTCTAAAAATAGTGGTAATAAGTAAGAGTGAGAATCATTCGTGTGTGCACATCTATCTGACATTTGTTCTCGGAAGATGATTGAAATGAACAAACCTGAGAAGAAAGTGAAGCTGAACAAGAAAAACACGTGCATTGAAGAGATTATTGCATAGAATATATATCTATCTAACAAAGTAAACCATTGCCGAGAACAAATGTGATGAAGAAGAACGACCAGACAGCATCTATTTCTTCTTTGTGCCTTTCTTCATCGTTTCCATGTTAGCACGTTTGCGTTGTTCGAACAAGTTGACCTCTTGTTCGAGTATACGCCATTTTTCATCACATTTATCCTTCTGATCTTTGTATTGTTTCTTGATGTTCGTCAATTGTTCGTTGATCTAATGGAAAAATCACACACAAATCCAGATGAGCCACGAACAAACCAGCCGAGAGTTTACCTGTTTTTCCGTTTCTTTCAGTTCCGCTTCTTTATCTTTCACTTTTTGAATAAACGCTTCTTTCAACTGTTGTTCACGTTGCTCAAGCTCTTGACGAAGTTCATTCCGTTTCATGTCCAACGTATCGCTAATCGACATTTGTTTTCCGTCGATATTATCAGCCAGACCAAGTTCTGTAAGACGATTACGTCGGAACATTTCATAATGTTTCGAATGTGTTGTTTCGATTAAATCCAACATATTCTTTTCAATAAGACTATCGCGTAGTTTTTTAAAATCACAATGATTTTCATTCTCAACTAGAAACGATACGAGCATGAGAAAACGAACACATTCATTGTCGAACACCGTCTTACCTTGAACAACACCCCACGGATATTGTCGAGCGCGCACGTATTGATTTCCAACTTTGACTGTTTCATTGCTACCAACAACCGCCAATGGAAGAAGATTCTAAACAAAAGTTGCGAAATTTTCAAAGCAATAACTAAACTTACATTGGCTTTAAGATTGTCTTCTGCTAAAGTTTCGTCATCAGTTGGAAAACGATAGATTTTCACAGCGGCTGTATTCAGCTCATTGAGAATATTTTGCTTAAAGCGTTGTAACTCATTCTTTGATATCGTATCCGATTTTGCGATGATCGGAATGATGTTCACTTTACTATCTAAATGTTTCATTGTCACTAAATCCAGCGCTTTCAATGAATGGCCTGTTGGATTGATAAAGTATAAACAAACATGAATGCGTGTATCATGATAGTTCGATAAATTCCGTTTGATTTTCAATTCTTCATCGAGATACAACTGAAATTGTGCGTCGATGAAATCTCCGATGACTTTGAATGAGTCATCTTTGTTAATTTGATCACCAAAACCAGCTGTTTCGACAACAGTTAACTTTAACCGTATCTCACGTTCGAATAGATCGTAAGTATTTTTACGTAGAAATACTCGAGGAATATCATGTGTTGATGGCGTCGAATCCAAGCGTGTGTTAAATAAACTATCGAGTAAGGACGACTTTCCACAAGCTGTTTCACCAACACAAAGGATATTAAATACAAAACCATCCGATATGGCTTTAGCCATGATTTGATTTGGTAAATTGTTGATGCCACATTCTTCTTTTAATTCGAATGTTCGAATTGATGGTGCCTAGAAGCGAAAGGTAAAGATAGAAAGGGCAGAACTCGGAAAGTTTTTTGATATACCGGAGGTTTTAACGCCGAAGGATCAGTCGAACGTGGTATGTCTTTCATTGTGCTTTGTATCTATGTGAGAATCTTCACACGATGAACAAGGAGATGAGTGATCGACGATGAATCCATTGGCATTTCGCAAGATACATCTGAATGAGCCAATGAGAAATCAGCGAATGCGCTCTCTCTTTGTATCTATTGTGATTGCTGCTCGACAGTATACGACACCTATCGGTTTTGACTTTCAACCCTAGAAGGTTGCACTAATCCTTCAACGCCTTGAATATATTTTGAAATACCAACACAACAACAACAACAACAACCATGAATTTTCTTTAGAGGCTTTTTTTGTATCGATTTGACGTTTTTATTCTAATTCTGTTATACGACGCTGTAAATACTGTTACAGAGAACTTTCACTCGACGATAAATTTGAAAAGAAAGTTATTGTAAATTGATAATGCAGAACGTTAAATTTATCTGGCTCTTTTTCTCTATTGACATTACATGTCGCCTTCATTCTTATCCTTGAAATAGGTATCTGCATTCGCGTACTCTTTTCCTATTTCAAATAGAGAAAGAGAAGAATCGAAAGAAACACGAAAGCTAACCGCATCGTGTCTCCGCCGTAATCGACAACAAAAATGGAAGCATTTATTAAAGAATTATGGAAATGGCCGTGGGCTCTTCGTCTTCGAACACCGAATAATGATGATGAACATGTCGATAGACTCAATCATCGAATAACAGTTGGCATCATACTCTGTTGCGTTCTAGTTACAACAACAAGTTCGTTCGTATTTAGTCGAATGTCATGTTGGGTACCTGCTGAACTTCGGCGTGATACTTATGGAAAATATATAGAAGACTATTGCTGGATAAGTAACACATATTACATTCATTCGAATGTTACACCGCCTCATTCAACCGATGATAGGCGAGCTTCACAAATAAGTAATGTCAATATTACCTTTTAAATTGACTGAAGTACACAATGCATTTTTTCGTTTCCTATAGGTTATTATCAATGGGTACCTATCATTTTACTATTGTTGGCATTGGGTTTTTATGCTCCGCGATTGTTTTGGCGTTCGTTCAATGCTCATTGTGGTATTGATATCCAAAACTTAATCAACAAAAGCCAAATAGCCTCCAAAGACTCGACGAAAGCGGCAACGAGACTACTCGATTACTATTGTCATACGTTTAAATCACAACGTGCACAACTTTCGATTAATCTTACCGCCTATACTCGCCGTAATAAACATCGAGGAAATTATCTCAATTCTCTCTATGTTCTCACTCGTCTGATGTACCTTATTAATTCGATACTTCAATTAATTCTACTCAATCTTTTACTTGGTCATCGCGGTAATGCGTGGTTTCTCGATATTGACATCATGAAATCGATCTTACGTTATGGTAATCCATTACTTGATTCACCGTATTTTCCTCGTGTGACACTCTGCGATGTACCGATACGTGAAATAGCCGAAATTCATCGATATACCGTTCAATGTGCATTGCCCGTGAATATCCTGAATGAAAAAATCTTTCTCGCACTGTCGTTCTGGTTTAGTTATGTTATTCTTCATAATATCGTGAGTTTTGTTATCTTGATCTCTCAACAATTCCGTCGTCGACAAATTCAATTTATCAGACATTTAATCGAACTATCGCGAGAAACGAAATCAACTGAGATGGAACGTTATGTGTTCAACTTTCTAACCTACGATGGAATCTTCCTACTTCGACTCATCAGTCATAATTCCAGCGAATTGCAAGCAATGAAAATTCTACAAATGATCGTCGATGACTATAGAAAATTTGAAAAACATGCAAACGAATGAGAGTCGAGCTGATTAATAGACATCCGTTTCTGTTCAGTATTTACAGTAAATGATAATAGAAGAGGCAAAATTTCCGGTAGCGACACATCTTTGAAGTATCGTGTCGAGACGTTAATTAACTGATCATTTCGATACACAAAAGGATGTGAAAACGTCAATTGACACAAGATAATTCGTTCTCTTGTTTAGAATAATAATATTCCCAAACATTCGCAGAATCTAATATGCTATCCGATAGAAATTAATCTCCCGGATTTAATCTGTACATATAATTGACTCTCCATGGAATCTATAGGTGCTTTGTAATGATTCACTTGTGTTAATCATCTTTATTCTATGGTATTACGACATTCATTTAACAGTTTTCACAATGAATGTCTAAGAGAGGAACGTATAAGAATCAGACTTTCCGATCACTGTCGAGCAACATTTGTCTGACGGATTAGATTCGAGTAAATTGATCAATAGATGTCAAAAGAAGAAGAAGACAAATTGATTGTCAATGACAAACGAAGAATCTTTCCGACACAAGGTCCTGCATTTGTTTGACAAAGAGACGTTCTTCACCGAAAGAGAAAATTTTTCTAGATCATCAATGGAAATTTGCCTTGTTTTTAGAGAAACGACATTAGTGGTTATGTTAGTTGAATTTAATCATCAATCAAGACAAAAATCCAACAGCTTAACTTCTTTTTCCGTAAAGAAAAGACAAATGATTTATCATAGTTGCAATCACAAGAAGAAAAATGCATATTTTATGGTTTAAATTAGTTTTATTGGTAATTTTGTTTTCATGAGAAGAAGAAAAAGAAATCTGATGGTCAATTTTCTTTTTTCTTTCTTCCTTTCTATTCTCTTTCTTCTCTTCTCATTCTTGTCTGTTCATCACTTGTGCCTCTCTCCGTACACATATTGCACGGTTGGTTCCGCGCACACACATACACCCAAATACAGAAAAAAAGAGAGTATCACTCTTTCCAATCGAAAATCGCTTACATCATAGGTATATTAGGGATAATGATGACGGCAATTTGCAGTTCTTTTATATATTAAAGATTGTTTCAATCGAACACGACATACACATGTTCTATTCACTGATCGTTCTCATCTATTACTTGCACCACCTGTTGTTACTCGTATCAGCTTCACCCTTATTATTTACACTTAATGATGTCCGATATTCGTTATCTGATCGCGTGTTAACCATTCCGAAATTAGGTTCGATACGTGGCATTCATATTGACTATGAAAATAACTATTCTCTCAAATATAATCTTATTAATACCGAAGCATTTCTTGGGATACAGTATGGTTTGTACCATGGACGATTTGAACCTTCGAAAGAACGATTTAATATACATCCAAGTACAAAAGTCACCAAGCAGATCGAATTCGGTTCTGCATGTCCACAATATCTCTGGAAAAACGCGAGCGAACTAAGTCGAATACGGCCAAAATATTTCGCTGAAGAATATTATCCAAAATTACTCAAATACATCTCCCGACAAAACGAAGGTCAATGTCTGTACATGAATATATATCAACCACAAATCAAAAACTTGAAAGGTAAGAGAAAACACTTTCTCGCGATTGATCATTAATGGCAAGAGTTATTAAATATGATCGATGGGCTCGCCGTCTCGATTTTCACATTGACCAGGCACGTTAATAGAGATGACATTGTTGACACGCGTTTGATCTTTTCTCTATGCATATTATGTGATACAATTCCATTGTCATGACAGTTTTCATCTCGTATAGATTGATCATCCTAATCTTGTACACAATAGCGAAGATATTCAATCTATGTCTATTATTTTTCTTTTGTCATCTTAGAACGTCTTCCCGTGCTCTTGTTTGTTCATGGCGATGGGTATGACATGGGTACGGGTGCTGCCTTCGATGGAGCTATTTTGGCAAGTTATACAAGAACAATTGTCGTTACGATCAACTATCGTCTTGGGCCATTCGGTAAGAGAGAGAGAGAAACATGACTTATCATTGAGATGGGGAAAGGATGTCGACTTGATCAAGGTTCGATCGTTCGTGTTGCGAATGGCATTTCCGTTCATTCGATGTAGACTGGTCTCATTTCAGCGGGAGGCAATTATTGTTGATTAACTCACATTTGTCGTTCATCAGGCAAACAATGTCTAGTAGAGTTTGTCTCTGTCTCCTTTTCCCTCCGTCTATTAAAAATGATTATTCTACTGGATGAATGAACCCATCAGTGACATCGTCATTAATCTCATGTAAATGAGACAAGATGAAATTGAGAGAAGCTCTTCGAACTTATCTATTTATTTTTCTTAGTAAAATTCAATGAAGACTTTCAATTAAAATACGAAGGCGTTGTTTTTCCTCTTTTGATGATGTAACTTCAGATGTACCTCATCAGAATTTGTTCTATAACCGGATGGATAGCAATGTTTGGATAGAATCAGAAGAGATTAATGAAAAAGGATAATCAAACCATCAAGATTCATCAATCAAACATTGTTATTCTTGACGAAGGAAAGACAAATCAATATTTGTGTACAATAACAGCAGACTTTTGTTCGATTCTCTAGTGTGATTTCGATACTATCTTCTGTAGCATGCAATCTCTATGTCCAATGACGAATTCGATGTCATTGTTCGGTTAGACTTGCTAAGTAGACGCGAAGAATGTTTACATACCCTCAATCAGTAGTTGTCTGATGTTCATCTGTTAATTTCTGCTCGCAATGATTCGCACTTTTGAACAGAACAAAAGAGGAAGAAAACGGGACCACCCCTTGATTTAGTAAACACGCCGAAAATTTGATCTCTTAAATGTCAGATATATGATTAAAGTTCATTAGTCAAGTATTTTCGAAGTGTTGTTTGTGTCAATAGGCTTTCTCTACGTGTCACGTGAACACAAAGGTGATTACGCATTACAAGATATTTATACAGCGTTACATTGGTTGAAGAATTACGTGACTAATTTTAACGGAGATCCTGATCGAATTACTCTATATGGAACAGGAACCGGAGCTGTCTTAGCCAGTCTTGTTGTTATGCTTGAAACTGTCAATGGTTTGTAATTTGATTTGGAAAATAACATACGAAAGTTATCTATCTGTGTAGGTGGTACAGGAACAGTCAAACGACGAAAATCTCTTGTTCATCGTTTAATTTTAAATGACCAAACCTTTCTCTCTCCGCACATGACTTCGACATTGCAGGAAATCTCTTCGTATCAAACGAATCTTCTTTCGCAGCTATCATGTTCGACAACGCAGTGTCTTCGAAATCAAACTTTAATCACTACAAACGATTTACTTCAATTGAATTCCTATGGAGATTTCAATTATATTTGCCCGTTAGAGAATCCATTTCCATTCTATTATTCACCCATAGTCAACAATGACTATACAAATCCTTTACGTTCGAGATTCTTTCAACAATCTCAAACGTTACTACCTGAAAATCTTCGAATTTTATTAACCACAAGTCAGTCGACATTACCATTGAAGCTGGAGAAGAAATCTTCAGATATAAACAATACCATCGAATATTTATTGAATTACGCTTATACAAAATGGAATCGAACAACGAAACAATTCGATTTCGATGAACAGTTATTACATTATCATCAGCAAATTATCGCTCCATTACTTCAATATGCAAACTATCTTTCCGATCAAACCCGAATCCATGTTTTAGAGCAACATTCAAGGAAATATCATTCCGAACTGCCGCTAACATTCGGATACGTTCTTGCGCCATCGATGAGTGTCTATAATGATACATATCTGACGGCAAATGAAAATGATCGTATAGAGAGTATGCGTATGATGGATCTATTTGCTAATTTGATACATAATGGGTAAGTCAATCAGATTTGTTTTGATAAAACACAAATGTTCTTTTTCTTTGCTAATCGATAGTGATATCAGTCGAAGATCAGCATATGGAAGAGAATTCAAAGAAGAACAACACGACGAATGGCATCCACTTTTTCCGGATTTAAATTTTCTTCTGTTGAAAGGTGAGTCGGCGTTGTTAGACACGAGTGACGACCTTCGCATACAATTATGAATCCTGAAAACAGAAACTTGCGTGATACTTTGAGATGCTTTTCGAGAGCTTTTCAAAATTCATCAATCTTTTGTCACGAGAGTTTTTCGTTAAAAATAGACAGATTCTAATTAAAATAGATGATCAAAGCTGACAACTAATTATCATCTACATCGCCTCTTGGATATTTAGACGGAAAACTAGCTCAACAGTCTGGCTACTATGCTCAGGTTCATTATCTTTTCAATAATCTAATTCCAAATATTTCCAAACGTCCACCGCATTTCGATCTTATCAACACCTGGATTTCATTGTATAAAATATCGCATCAACACAATCTGTCTACGCAGCATTCGCCAACCATTCAAACTTCATTTCTGTCTCGCTCTATCTATTCAGAAACCAAGCATCCAAAGTTTGTCTTTGTTATTACTTTCTGCGTGTTTCTTCTGCTGTTGATCAACTTCATTCTTTGTACTACTTTGACCAAACGTGGACGATGTCTTCGAAAACGTGAATATAACTGTCTCAATGGACATGCACAATTAAATATTGAAAAACCGCAGCAACAACTACATGGTGGTTCATCCCCATCAAGTACAAATAGTAACGGAACACTGATTCAACAATTAGTTGTTAATACGAATTGCACGACGACAACGAATAGTAGTCTCAGTAGTACACCACCTGTGGATATTTTACATCCAATTAATGTAATGAAGAAGAATGGTATATTACGCAGTTCAACGAAGTATAAACCACCGATGTTATCCGAAGCGATTGTATAGTATTTCTTGTTCGTTCGCTTTTTTATTTCTTTAATAAATAACTTGTTTGGAATAATGAAAATAGAACCAAGTGCAGTGTCTTTAACAAAAATAATTAACAGATAGACAAACTAATATATAAATACGCAAGAAAAGAAGTAAAGCATTCGTCAACAACAAAAGACTCCGGTTATCTGTTAGATATTGTCGATATCAATAATTTCGCCATTGTGTTCAATCTTGTCTTCCACCACATCCCTAGTTACTGGCTCCTTTATAACTTCTATGCCACCACCAGCTCTGTGACTGAAATCAATCTAAACAACAACAACAACAACATTCACCTTCAATCAACATTCTCAACACCGTTCTCCTACCTCCGGCTCAGCATGACCATCACTATTCTCATCGTCATCATCTTCGTCACTTGATTCTTCAGCGGTCTTCAACCATTGGATGAACTCGTTTGCCATCTCACGTATTTCCTTCGCTGTGACTTTGTCCGTGTATCGTTTCGATGCCTTTTCATGCCATCGNATCTAAACAACAACAACAACAACATTCACCTTCAATCAACATTCTCAACACCGTTCTCCTACCTCCGGCTCAGCATGACCATCACTATTCTCATCGTCATCATCTTCGTCACTTGATTCTTCAGCGGTCTTCAACCATTGGATGAACTCGTTTGCCATCTCACGTATTTCCTTCGCTGTGACTTTGTCCGTGTATCGTTTCGATGCCTTTTCATGCCATCGATAGAATGTCTCTTCTTCAACCAGATCTTCATCGTACAGCTTCAGCAAGATCTTCGACATTGTCTTTTTGTTGTAGATCTTTGCGCGAACATCAGCTCGTTCACCAATCAGTGCTTCGATGGCATGTAACAGATACTTTTGGCCTTTGGCATTCTTTGTACACAACTAAAACATGATAAGCGAACAACGAGATGACGATCGAGCTCAACCGCCTCGAGACAACGTGGTTACCTTTGAGAGTAGCACTTTGTATTCGTCAATCTCTTTGATGATGTTCTCTGTGAAGATGCATTGTGCAACAACAAACGGTGCTTGTTCCATGATTTCGAGTCGTTCAGCTTCGGCAACGATGTCTTTGATGGTTTCGATCTCGTTCAGTTGTTTGTCCTTTTTCTTCTTCTACATAAACAGAGGGTCAGCGACGATAAGGGTAAGGGTAGGATATGACATACCTCGACGAGACGGTTGAACTGGTCACATCGCTCGTTCAATGGCTTATCGAGATCGTTGGTTTGTATCATGCCTTTGATCTGTGAAGTGAGGTCGTCGACGGCTGGTGTCAGGTCATCGCCCCAGTCTTCATCGTCATCTTCTTCGTCACCACCTTGATCTTTGGAGTGGCCATTCTAAGTGAGAAAAGCAGAAAAGTGGTAGACGATGATGTTAATGAGATGATCTTACTGATTTGGTTGCATGTTCATTTGGACTGCCTTCATCAGAATCTCTGGTATTGCCAGATGAGTGTGCATTTTTCTTGCTACCTTTCGATTTGCCTTTGGTTTTAGTGTCTGCAGGTGTTTCAGTTTTGTTTTCCTGTAGAAAATAGGATGAGTATAGAGAAGAGAGGGGGAGGAGGGTGGTAGGGGCTGACTTACAGCGTCTGGTGGATTTTTGGCGATGTAGGTGGTGAGTTTGTGTGAAGCCATGTTGATGGTGCCTTGGTAGCCACATGCAGCGCACACTTGATGAATTTCACCACCATTCCGTTTACGAAAACTCTAAAAATATATCGGACGTATGAAGAAAGAAAATATTAAGTGCCACTTACCAATTGAGTTTCCGGATTATCACAGTTTGGACATAGAACAAATCGTTTGATGAAACCATCAAGGAGATTCTGAAGTTTTTCGCAGTCGTGTGATCCGTTTACAATGTATCGATCTTCTTTTGCATTCATTTGAACTTGTGCACCAAGTTCACAACCAAAGAACTTGGTCACATCTATTGATTCAGATAGAAAAATAATGGAAAATTTTTGTTTGGAGAAGAAGAAGATGGTTTAGCCTCACAAGTTGTGGGTCGATTGAGAGCTTTAGCGATTGCAGTAGCGTTGACTACAACAGTTTTGATGCCATTTCCAGTGCCTTCAACTTTAGCTATAAGTTTCGGCATCTTATAGCGATAGAACATATCATTTGTTTGACGATTAACATTGATCATAGCCATGATTGTCGAAAATTATTGATCATTACGTGGTGACGATGTTACTGCTCTTTCGTCGTTTGCATATCAAAAGAAAATCGGTGCGAACACCAATCAACGATTATCTGCATCTAACCAATAACAGAAACAATATAGAATATAGTAATAAATCCATAAAGTACCACCGATATCTGTCCGTCCATTCATGTAAATGTTCAATACAGGCCTACATGTGTCTAACTAAAAAATGAATTTTAGAAGAAAGATCAATGCGATGCAATGTCTTGGATTTCTTTTGATGTGCTATAAGTATATGGCTTTTACTGAGTAAACTTTTGTGGCAAAATAATATTAGTACAAAAGATCTTTCCAGACGCGGAAAAGCGTCAGATAATTGTCGGATATTCATTGATGACAGAGGAAGTTGACAAAATTTAGTGCGGTGCTTCATTATTTCCTTGAAGAACTTCAACATTTTCTTCTGAACAGAATTACATAGGACACATGTTTGAGCACGGTGCAATTGATATGTATTGACTTATAGTTGCTGAACGAAATTCTATCCGGATGTTCTGTCGTCATCATACACCAAACAACGTGGTGCTTTGATGTGATCTCAGCAGCTCACACCTCTCTTTCTGAGGTACTCGACTCAACTGTTGTAAATTATATATATATATATGAACTTTCGAGCGCCGCACAAATTACTTCCAAAAAAATGAATTTTCAGCGGGAAAGGAAAGACAGATTTAAAAAAGCTTCATGTTTTATCACGAGAACTTTTTATATCTATATTCAGTTCCGAGACTTTAACAGTAACAAGTCATGCTGAACATCTAATTTGCTAGTTAAATAGGGCTCTTCGACCGCGAAAATTGCATCGATTGAAAGTGGCATACATTTATTGAAGAAAGAGATGTTTTGATTCGTTATAAATATCTCTACTCATATTCATCATGCCATCATCGTTGAGAACATCTTGCACACTCGCAGAAGAGCAAATAACTATCTATGGTAGTTTTCTTCTATTCGCCATGGGTGCAGCAGGTTCAGTACTCAATATTCTTGTTTTTCTTACTCTTCGCGCGTGCCGACAAAGCTCATGTGCTTTTTATCTCACTCCCATGTCTGACGTTAACTTAGGATACTTACTGAATTCCGTATTACCTCGCGTTCTGTTAGTGGTGTATGGTAATGACGGAACCAAGAATTCGTTATTTTATTGCTGGTTTCCAAACTACTTAGCCACAGTGTGTTCAATCTTATCTTTAACATGTTTTTGCTTAGCTACCATGAACCAATATTTCGCTGCATGTACTCGATCTCGATTTCATCGATGGTGTAATATCAGATTCGCTCAACGCTTGGTCATAATTTTTAGTGTTGTATGGATTCTACAGTATTCCATATCTTTTTTCTCTTTAATCATGTTCGTTCATCCATTTCTCAAAAAATCGACCGTGTCATGACAAACACCTTCTATATCCAATATCGTGCCTACTGTATTGTTATTGTTCTCATGAGGATTTCACCTACGTCCATCACAACGTTCAACAACCAGCATATCGGACAGTTCCAATCGTTCGACGAGAATTAGATAGACAACTGACAGTGATGGTCCTAACACATGTTGTTCTCGATTGTTTTGCTTTAATACCATTTACTGTTTCGTATATTGTTCAATTGAATACAAACCAAGTAAACAATGCAGTGGTGGAAACACCAGTCCATTTTGCTTACAACACTGTCATCATCGTCAGTTTTTTCCATTTTCCAGTAAACATGATATAGTCAACCTCCCTGGTTTAGAATTTTGTTTCTGTTCTTCATTTTCAAGTCCATTCTATATTTATATTTGTGCGTCCGAAAGATTCCGCCGACAATTACTACAAATTTTACAGAATATTCATTTTAACCTATTCAAGGCAACACCAAAAATAGCTATCAACCAGATGGCACCTACAGATTAACGCCAAACTAACCATTCGAGTATAATTGTTGTAGTTTCTGTCGTGCGTTTAAATGATGCTCAAATGAATCTAGTCAAAATCCGTTTTTTGCGTTTATTTTCTTGAATAAATAATCTGTTTGCAACAGTGAGAAAAGGGATAGAGTGGAGAACGTAGAATAGACAACAGCAGTGATAGAGATAGCAAGGAAAGAATAAACGAAGGCAAAGAAAATGAACAAGAATGACAAACTAAATGAAGCGATACAATAAGCGACTGATCAGCAGAAAAAAAAAGAAAAGAAATAAAGTAAACTCTTAGATATTGTCGATATCAATAATTTCGCCATTGTGTTCAATCTTGTCTTCCACCACATCCTTAGTTACTGGCTCCTTTATAACTTCTATGCCACCACCAGCTCTGTGAGTGAAATCGATCTAAACAACAACAACAACAACATTCACCTTCAATCAACATTCTCAACACCGTTCTCCTACCTCCGGCTCAGCATGACCATCACTATTCTCATCGTCATCATCTTCGTCACTTGATTCTTCAGCGGTCTTCAACCATTGGATGAACTCGTTTGCCATCTCACGTATTTCCTTCGCTGTGACTTTGTCCGTGTATCGTTTCGATGCCTTTTCATGCCATCGATAGAATGTCTCTTCTTCAACCAGATCTTCATCGTACAGCTTCAGCAAGATCTTCGACATTGTCTTTTTGTTGTAGATCTTTGCGCGAACATCAGCTCGTTCACCAATCAGTGCTTCGATGGCATGTAACAGATACTTTTGGCCTTTGGCATTCTTTGTACACAACTAAAACATGATAAGCGAACAACGAGATGACGATCGAGCTCAACCGCCTCGAGACAACGTGGTTACCTTTGAGAGTAGCACTTTGTATTCGTCAATCTCTTTGATGATGTTCTCTGTGAAGATGCATTGTGCAACAACAAACGGTGCTTGTTCCATGATTTCGAGTCGTTCAGCTTCGGCAACGATGTCTTTGATGGTCTCGATCTCGTTCAGTTGTTTGTCCTTTTTCTTCTTCTACATAAACAGAGGGTCAGCGACGATAAGGGTAAGGGTAGGATATGACATACCTCGACGAGACGGTTGAACTGGTCACATCGCTCGTTCAATGGCTTATCGAGATCGTTGGTTTGTATCATGCCTTTGATCTGTGAAGTGAGGTCGTCGACGGCTGGTGTCAGGTCATCGCCCCAGTCTTCATCGTCATCTTCTTCGTCACCACCTTGATCTTTGGAGTGGCCATTCTAAGTGAGAAAAGCAGAAAAGTGGTAGACGATGATGTTAATGAGATGATCTTACTGATTTGGTTGCATGTTCATTTGGACTGCCTTCATCAGAATCTCTGGTATTGCCAGATGAGTGTGCATTTTTCTTGCTACCTTTCGATTTGCCTTTGGTTTTAGTGTCTGCAGGTGTTTCAGTTTTGTTTTCCTGTAGAAAATAGGATGAGTATAGAGAAGAGAGGGGGAGGAGGGTGGTAGGGGCTGACTTACAGCGTCTGGTGGATTTTTGGCGATATAGGTGGTGAGTTTGTGTGAAGCCATGTTGATGGTGCCTTGGTAGCCACATGCAGCGCACACTTGATGAATATCACCACCGTTTCGCTTACTACTGAAACTCTAAAGAACAGAAAAGTATTGTAAGTGAAAACGGGTTTGATTCGGATATCTAATATGAAAATTAAGATTATGTGTGTAGACATACACCAGTGTAAAACAGATTTGTGCCTCGCATTCTTGAATGTTATGGCGACACTGATGAATTCCAGCTGAGTGGAAATTCTTTCAACATTCCGATTTGATTAGATTGTAAGGTCAAACGTACCAATTTTGTCTCCGGATTGTCACAATTTGGACATAGAACAAATCGTTTGATGAAACCATCAAGGAGATTCTGAAGTTTTTCGCAGTCGTGTGATCCGTTTACAATGTATCGATCTTCTTTTGCATTCATTTGAACTTGTGCACCAAGTTCACAACCAAAGAATTTTGTAACATCTAATAATAAAGAGAAATAAAAGATTGCGTTGATATAAGGTCAACTGAGAACAAATTACTTACATGTTGTTGGTCGATTAAGAGCTTTGGCGATAGCGGTTGCATTGACGATAACAGTTTTGATGCCATTTCCAGTGCCTTCAACTTTAGCTATAAGTTTCGGCATCTTATAGCGATAGAACATATCATTTGTTTGACGATTAACATTGATCATAGCCATGGCTATATAGAATAGGTTGATATATTGATGTGCGAGGGATGATTCTCAAGGGAATGAGTGAATATTAGATTTTGGCGGTATTTTTTGTATCGCGATGAAGTTGAGCGTTTCTGTCTAGCGAAAGACGATTTGGTCGACGAATTGCCAGATGGGCATGAAACATGTAACATAGAATATTGAACAACGGTCGGTTCCTTTGTTCGTCTATAATGACAATAATGGCCGTGGGCTACTGCTTGTATATCTAATATGAAAATCAGTTGACTTGGGTTCAATTTCATTCACACGGAAAATCTTACTTCGAATCGACAACTTCATAAAGAAACTAAACTTTCAATTGGAGATCAGCTGTTAACTGCTTTGTGCGTATAGGACGAATAGAGTCAGATATCTGAAATTCGAAATGAAATAGATGATGAAATGTTTGTCGATTTATAAGAGAAAAACAAGGTAGGCGTTGGCGGTAAATGACGCACACATAGGGAAAAACAATTGCATTGATGTTACGCAACTAAGGAAGAAACCAGTTGTATGTAAAAGAAAAAAATCAATCTTAAGTATTTGAGCGCGTTTTTGTTAAATAAAAACAAAGAACATAATCCATTATATTGCATAGAATTTAGCGGTATTGTGAAGGTCGTTTTTATTACCGTTCGTTCGTTCGTAGGTACACATCTTACGTGGTAGAAATGGCTATGATAGATGTAATGCAATGAGTAGTCTTGTTTTATAATCGCACAACAACCATTAGCAATGTTCCGAATAGAGGAAAAAGGAACACTAGTGAATTTTCTGTTAATATGTAATTAGACATTTGTTAATATGAATAGAAAAGCTAAATAAATTATACAAATAATGAAACAAATGAGTGAGCGAATATTTTTCTCATTAAAGATGGCGGTAGTATTCAATATGACTCCATGTGTTCTTCTTCTTCTCCCGGATTTCGGCCGACGCATTAAATTTTGCCATCGACAAGTATGAAACACAGTCGAGAGAGAGAAATGAGACGAAGAAAAAAAATTGCATTTGTTCTCTTTTATGAGATGCGATGAAGAGAAAAACACCCTCTCATTGCAGAGCAGTTTGCACGTTGGGAATAAAAGGAAACTAGCAACTCCTTACTGGCTGATTTAAGAATAGGAAAGCTCCCATTAGTCACTTTGCTGTCATAAAGTAAGACGATTATCCAAGTTTCATGGACTGATCAAATTTAACCGAAACACTCTGATTGATCTAATGTAGTACTGTTCTTTGCGCCTCTATTGACTTTGTAAACTTACTCCACTAAGGAAGGTATTATAAATGTCATCAGGCTCCATTACTAATATTTTTTATGAGTTTTTACGAATTTCGTTGCTTCCATCGTGAGAGTTTCAAGAGTGTCTACTGTTTGTCATATGAATTAGTCATACTTCACTAAACATTCTTTATTATAACGATGAGAGGTAATTCGTCGATTCTACTTAATTTATCATACAATTGGCAGTCTCTTTGAAAGTATTCTTTACCAAAAATGCATCTGCATAAACCTTTTATTAGTCGAACTATTTGACATATCAATTCTCTCTTTATTGTAGATTCATAGAGAATTTGAAACAGAACAATGAATGAAAATTACCACTCGGCTCCACCACCGTACAGTAAGTTATCGCATATACATTCTTCGTGACGAATAATATTCTGTATTCTTTAGTGGACGTCGTCGGTAAATACCCTCAGTATGTTCCCGGCGAACGCGCAGGTGCTTATGCAGTGCCACCACAAGAACTCATGCCTGATCCTAACGCAGTCAAGTATCCCGGTGCACCGATTGCTTATGCAGTGCAAAGTGCTCCTCTGACAACATTCGCGAAGAACCCTGTTCATTGTTGTTGTCCAAATTGTCAATCTTTAGTTGTTACTCGCGTAGAACAAACGAGTGGACTGTTGGCATGGCTTATATGTCTTTTCCTGGTTATATTTGGTTGCTGGCTCGGCTGTTGCCTTATTCCGTTCTGCGTATCAGATCTGCAAAATGTTCAGCATTACTGTCCTAATTGTAATGCTTATATCGGTGAATATCGTCCTCTCTAAATCGTTTTTCATTTCATATATCGCCCAAAAATTTAATATATTTAACTCACACATACTCATGTACGTGCTTTAACTATTTTGTCTTGCATTAAATTCGAGTCTTCGTATAATTTCAAGCACGTCTGAAAGATTTTCATGCGAGTTTTACACAATTAACATCGTTGCATATGAGAAAGATGAATAAATAAAAGGACGCATTGTCTCGAAGAATTACTATTTCCAGAAACGCTGACAATGTAAGTAGATCAGTTCTATAAAAAAAAAAGAACTTCATTATAATTGAATATTGTGACGTTTCCCGAAACAAACACGTATCATTCTGATGAATTATGAGATTTAATGATGAATTAAACTGACGTAAGCAAATGTCGACAAGAGCGTGAAGAGGAAAATGAAATACAATGCAGTCTTGACACAGCAAGACAGTTTTAATCAAAACGGTATTCATCGAATTTGCTTCTTTTCTTCTGCATCATGCTCAACAAGAGCAGCAGATCACTATGTCATCACATTCTACAAGTCTATTTTTATCGGAACAAGAACTTCAGAAAGAGTATGAATTATATAAATTAACCGATATTACGTGTTAAATTACCAATTCCAGGAACATCGACAACACGTGGAAGATTATTTAAGGAATAGTGTGAACCTAATCCTTGTACGCCGAGACATCATTAGCAAGTATTAACTGGAGCAGAAAAATACCTGCATGTCACGTAAATCGAGGTGTGAAGAGTCAAATATGCATGTTATTGGCCCAAAAGGCAATAACATGCATATTGATATATGCGATTTTCATGTTCAGATAAACATCAACTTAACATCATAGCAATGGTTGCCATGATGAATTTCATTTTATTTCTTTAAATACATGAAAACGATTACAATACTGATTAATCGACAACAAGATGATCGAAGTTCGATGCCGCGCCGCCTCCCATTCCGAATGTATATCGACCTGGATCAAGGGAATTATGACCAGCCATATAATCATCGTCCATCTAAAACGAAAAACAATTTTCCAAACCTTTTCTACTTTGCCCGTCATAATATCTGCTTACGCCTGGATGATACGTTCGTTTAAATTCAAATAACTGTGTCACAACGAATTCAAGAATTTGTTTGGCACCACGTTGTTCTGCGGGCATACGACTGGATATACCCGCGATATTTCCGAATTCTTTAACAAACAGATCTAAATCGTGTTCCGAACACTTGTTCGTTAATTGATTTAAACGTGATGTTTCCGAAGCAAAATAATCTTCGAGATCAAACAATTCCAATGCAGGAGGCTCACAGTCCCGAAATACTGGCGGATAAACAGCTGGTTTCAACGGTGGCATTGGAACTTCGAATTGAGGTTTAATCAACGTCAACGGTTCATGTTTCATTTGCAACTCATCATATGCGCTAAAAGATTCTTTAAATAACCAAATTGTTATTCATAATTTGAGCTTACCGGATCATTTTAGGTATGAGTGTCAAATCCAAATTGTATAATTGTGTATCTAGTAATTTGCGCACATCTTTAGGTAATTCCTCAACGTCGTGTAAACTGCATTTTAACATTTCTGACATTGCTAACAGATCGGGCGATAACATCTCATCAGATATCTAGGAGACAAATATATACTGTGTGATGGTAAACTATGCCGTCCGATTACTTACATCAGGTACTTCAGCATCGATGTCATTCAGACGAAATGATGGGTTTGTAAGAAATTCTATCACAACATCCTTGGAAAAAAACGCAAAATTTTCTGATCTGGAATTACCTAGCAAATGACTTACTAATAATCGTCGATTCTGTTCCTTTTCCAAGTAATTATCATGAAAAATCATTGTCGAACCACACACACATAGGCGACCTCCATTCTACGAATAAAAAAATGACTTTTTACCCTTTCGATTTGGTTTTGCCTAACAAACTTTGGATGGCGATGTATAAAAAGCACAAATGGCTCGTTGAGTTGGTAAACAAGTTGTACCAGTTGACAGAACAGGTACAGATGGTGGTTGAACATTCAAAGATGCTCCGAACGGATAAACAAATTCCAAAGAACTAGAAATGAATCCAGTAATCTTAGATATACGATTGAAAAATGCGAGTTTACCGTGCCACTTGAGCGCGTAATGATTTGTCCACTACAACTGCATTTTGACTTTTTTTATTCTTTGGTGTTGGTGCAGTCGAAGCAATTATATGCGCATTTTCAGCTACAGCTCGATTTAGAACACCATCAAGAACCAATGCTTCTTTTGGATAAAAATATTTATAATACGCCGCCCGAATGACACTGTCTGCAAAAAAAGATTTCAATAGAAATCTAATTGAATTCAAAGAAAGCTTACCATCGTTCACTTCAATACCATAGGTTTTTAGAAATGTATTCACATTTGTATTCTGTCGAGACTCTCCACCTTCATTTAGTGTCAATAAAATACTTCCGCCATTGTCGATATATCGTTTCATCGAATCATACTGAAAGGACAATGCCCGGAATGATGTTTGTCATCGAATTCAACTAACTTACTTCTTGAGGTGTAAATTTTTCTCTTGGATTAGCAATCATAAACACACGAAATGGTGTTAAACGCTCGGCAGTGATTTCTTCTCGATGACTACAAACGACGATCATAAATACACACGAGAATATAGAAATGAAACCAGTTACTTTGACAATTTCCAATTTTTCAAATGCATTTGTAACTTTTTAAAGCCACTTGTCAACGATGTTTGCTCATTTTTCGATTGATCGAAAAGGATATTATTGTTACCATTTCCTGCTTGTTTGCCCTGTCCACCTCGATCATCACCGTTCTAAAATATTTCAACAGCGAAACATTGACTGTTCAAAGTTATCTGTGAAAAATATCCATACTTCTGTCGGAGCCATTTTGTTTTCAGCGTCAATTGATTACTGAATGTGATTATACGTACCTCTCATATAACAGCCATGTTGAGTCGTCGACTGTTGCTAGGCGACATCCCTTCAATAGTATCGCGATAAGAAGAAAAGAGTTTATGCGTCATCATTGACACGATGCTAGTGTAGAATGACTCATTCGTCTAGTAAGATGAGTTAGTCAGGATAAAATTCTCTATTTATATACGAAATATTCGAGTAGCAGTCTCACTTTGATGATACAAAATACGACAATATTGTATGCATTTAGTTTGATTTGTTTCTGTAGATCTGTATTAATATTAATTCTTTATTCATGTCATTAACTGATAAAATTCGAAGTTCAATTCATAAAATGGCCAATCCAGTAAAACGGTACGGAACTAGAGAGTTTAGATCGATCATCGATGGTCAAATATCAGACTCAAAAGGAACAGATAGTTTCCCATTGAGCCCGGATACATAAACATATCGATGATCATCTATAAGAAAAACAAATCAATCAATTGATTATGTTTGTCTTTACGGAGATTGAGACAGATAATGAAAATAGATTTGTTATGGCTTCTGTCTTGGATAGTTTATTTTCTGAAGAAAAATTTCATCACATTCGAAGGGTTTTTATGTTTAATTAGGCTGTTAATGCGGAAATCGGCAACACCACAAGAAATAGTAACACCCGATCAGGCACTTGAATGGTGTCAGAATTATCTCCGTGGTGCTTGGTCGTCGATTACTGTTGAACAAATGCATTTAGAACGTGTTTCGTATGTATATTTTAATCGATTTCTCTTTTTTCTTTATCGATAATACTTTCCAGTGGTGGCCTATCGAATTATTTGTACTGTTGTTCGCTGCCGGACGATGTCGAATCTCAGGGTTCTGAACCACGAAAAGTTCTTTTAAGGTAGTGAACTTCTAAAAAGAAAGAAAAATCTTTTTTTTTTTATTACACTACAAACATTTCCAGAATCTATGGTGAAGTTCATCAAAAGCACCGTGGCACTCTTCTGATTGATAGCGTCGTCTGTACGTTATTATCGGATAGAAAAATCGGTCCACATGTCCATGGAATCTTTCCTGAAGGACGATTGGAAGAATTTGTTGATGTAAGTTCTGTAAATATTTTATCAATTCATCAGATATTGTCAACATACAACTGTCTCGAGTAACCTTTTGATTTTTGAAAAAATAATCGACCAATCTAGATCGGTTTTAAAGCGATAAGGTCAGGAGCATTTAGCACTACTCTCAGGTACAACGTGACCTGACATACATACAATCAATTGTCGCCCTATTTTTATCGAAAATTAGACAGTTGTCAGCGTTATTTGAAATCCCTGGATGCAGTATAAATAGCTTCGGCACTGAGAACGAAATTTCATTCAGATTTTAATCATATAGGCTGAAGCATTACTGGTCTCCGAGGTTCGCGATCCAAAGGTCTCTCAACTAGCTGGTCGATTACTTGGTGAACTACATCAACTTGATATGCCATTAGTCAAAGAACCGACTTGGTTATACAATACAATTGAGCAGTTCGTACCGATATTTTGTTAGATTTTTCTGATAAAAGAAATATTCGTTTTCAAGATATCTTTCAACTTTACCAACAGATCTGCATAAATTCGAAATCGAAGAAGATCGTCAGATTTATCAAGAATTGCAATCGGTGTGCAAATTTGCTGAGGAATTCGAAGAATTAAAGTAAATTGAAACTGTTTGTTCCATTTCATCGTTTCGATCGATTATTTTCAAGAAAACTCTTAGCACAAATTGATAGTCCGATCAGATTGTGTCATAACGACTTTCAACCAGGAAACATTCTCCGATTGAAATCTGATCCAAACAATTTCACTGTTATCGATTTCGAATATTGTTCATATAACTATCGGTAAGATCAAGTCAGCTGAAAAGATAAGTACACGAAGTTCTTTTCTTCTTCAGTGGATATGATATTGGTAATCATTTCTGTGAATTTATGTTTGATTACGCCTCGTCAAAAGAATGGCCTCGCTTCAAAGTTAATTTTACTGATTATCCAAACAGAGAACAACAGGTAAGCATGTTTTTTTGCAATCGGAACGAGCAGTTGGAAGTATCCTTGGATAGGCATATCCTACTGAGTGATTCAGATGAAAGTTTCATTTTCTTTTCTTTAGCGTACTTTTATCTCGGCTTACATCGACGCAACGCTTGCTTTACAAGATCAATCGGTACCTTGTCCGATCGATTCGCCGCAAGAGAAAGATTCAAGCCGAGAAGAACTAATCAATCAAATCATGAAAGAAGCTAATTACTATGCACTAGCTTCAAATTTCTTTTGGACCTTATGGGCTATTCATATGGCAACGTCGACAGCAATCAAATTCGGTTATATGGTATGAAAAACGAAGCGTAAGATCTCATTTCGTGACGCGTCTCTTTTTAGGAATATGCACGAACCCGTTTAACAGCGTATTATTTAACACGTGATAGATTGGTTGGTGCTAATGAAATGCCGCCGATGTTCGGTGAGGAATTACTTCGATCAATCAAAAATCCATTTCAAACTTCATATGTTAAAACAAATGTTGAATAATTCTGCACTTAATAGTATTTATCCGAGCGATCTGAGAAGAAAACTTTTTTTTTTGTTGTTGCTGTGATTCAATTTCCCACTGTTTCGCTTTTCTTGTTTTTAGTTTTGAATAAGATGCAAAGCGGTTCCTGAATGGATCACATGCTCAATCTTTGATTTCTTCTGGCCATGAACATAGGAGGAAATTTGTATGTATGACCCTGATCGATGAGCGACCCACTAGTGCATAATGACCATGATAGATAGTAATGAAATTAGAACATCCCTTGCCCTTCTTCTTCTCTTCTCTCATATGGCTGGTGTCATTAACTTGTTCTCTGTCTTGCGAGATACTCGTTCATCGTCGAATGCTAGAACTATACAAACAAATCTTCTCATTGCTTTCCAGCGCATATGGAGGATATTGTCAAAGAAACCAATTCACTTCTCCTTCGTCTTTAACTGGCATTTCAATGGAAAACGTTGATCGTAATTATATACGCATGCAATTGATTATTTAATCGATAACCTTTTTAACGAAGATTTGATCATTGAGTACGAAATGTGATTAGACATGTATGTAACGGGGAGGGAAGAGAGAAAAATCTTTGTTTTCTGTTCTGGCATGTGAATTTCTGTTCTTTTCTCTTGCCAAGATTGTTATTGAGAGAAAAGAAAAGAAACTACCTCTGTAAGTTTTGTTTTTCTTCATGTACATTGGTATGACGTTCTTCGGATTAGAAATACTATGTCCATATGCTGTTGTCTTTCATCTATCATTGTTTATGATACATTTTATTCGAAGATTCTATTGTCATGCGAAGCATTATTGTTTTGTTTTAGATATTGTTCTTATTCAAACATGGAAAATGACAAGCAAATAACGGCAGATCCCGATGCAGAGAATAAAGTAATTTCTTTCATGTCATATTCGTGATATCCTTGATGAAAATTCTATTGAAGATACTTCTTGAACCCTACGAATACATTCGTACTATCCCCGGCAAACAAATTCGACCAAAACTAATCCAAGTAATTGGCGTAACTCTTTCCTGAATCTCATTTTCCTTCGTTTTTTTCAGGCATTTAATCTCTGGTTACACATACCTGATGAAAAGCTCACTGTCATCGGAGACCTTGTTGAAATGCTTCACAATGCATCGTTGCTCATCGACGATATTCAAGACAATTCCAAACTACGTCGAGGCGTACCTGTTGCTCATAACATCTATGGAATTCCATTGACAATTAATGCTGCGAATTACATCTATTTCCTCGCTATGCAGAAAGCTCTTGCATTGGAACATACTGATGTGACACAAATATTTGTCGGTATGTTATCGAATGCAAAACGTTCGTTTAAGAAAAATGACGTCATGTTTTCTTTTAGATCAAATGTTAGAGTTGCATCATGGACAAGGTATGGAAATCTGGTGGCGTGATAATTTTGTTTCACCATCCGAAGAGGAATATCGTCAAATGGTTATCAGGAAATGCGGTGGATTGTTCAATCTGGGTGTTCGTCTCATGCAATTATTTGCACCAACGGAAATACGCAATGCTTACAATTTCAATAAACTATGTGAATTACTGTCATTGTTATTTCAAATACGTGATGATTATTGCAATTTAATCTCTAAAGAATATACAAATAATAAATCGTATTGTGAAGATTTAACCGAAGGCAAATTCTCATTTCCAATCTTACATGCAGTTAACACACGTGAGACTGACACACGTATTATTCACATTCTCAAACAACGTACACAAGACATTGAATTGAAACGTTACTGTGTACGATTGTTACATGAATTTGGTTCGTTAGAGTATACGCGTCAAGTGTGTGATGATTTGGCTAGACAAATTTACGATGAAATTGATGTCTTAGGTGGAAATACCTTTTTAGAAAGTATCATTCAAGGTTTAATGGAAATCTTTCGTCGTGATAATGAGGAAAATGGCAAAGATCTTGATCAGCATGAGCGTGTCGTATTTGATCACAGTATTAAAATGGAAAAAGTTCGGAGTCATAACAAAACGAATGGACAACATCATACTTAAATGTCGGGATTGTACTGTATATCACGTTTATTTTCAAGGTAAATAGATGTTATTGATGTCTACTAGTCAAATCGCTTCGTGGCTTTTCGGTTCTTTTTGTCTTCATTGTAAACTTTCAGTTATAACCAATCCAGACCATAACGAGTGCGATTATTTTTTGTTTGTATGTTATAGTTTGTTTTTTATTTTCAAAAATAAAGCAAGCCTTATGTCAACGGAACATTCTCTGATAAGAACAGAACTCAAAAAGGTTAATGTATCACTTCGTTGTTAGATAACGCATCGTTCTTTCGGTTGTTTCATCATGGATGCTGATGCACAGTTTTTGCATGAGTTTCGAACTGGGGTTTTACCGTTCGAACAATGGACACATGCAGCACACATTCGTATGGCGTATCTAGTGTGTAAATCATCGGCAAGTTTCAAGGAAGCTTTGGAAACAATTCGTCAAGGTATTCAACATTTCAATGGACTTCACGCCGCGAAGCTCACTGTTGGTTTTCACGAAACAATGACCCAACTATGGGCCACATTAATTTGGAATGCCACACAACAATGCGACTCATCTGTCTCGAATTCGAATGCTTTTCTCGATCAAAACCGCGACCTATTAGATTCATCATTGTGGAAACAATATTACTCTCCAGGAGTAATGTTCTCACCAGATGCTAAACGTACATTCATATCTCCTGATTTAAAACCAATTTCAGTAGAAAACCCATAAACTTAAAAAGAATGATCAAAAAGCAAGTTTTTTTTTATTTATATAAAAGAAAAATCATTGCATTATTATTATGATTGTCATCAGGAAAAAGAAAATAGCAAACTATTTTCTTATGGGCACTGCCTACCATTTACCCAAGTCATCCAATCTCTGAGATTGGCTTGTTTGCATTGTTTGAAGATCCGAACGTCCTCCACGTGACATTCGAGTTTCGGTTCATACCACACGGAAAAGTTCATTCGATTGGCGGGGAATAACTGAGATTTAGAGGCCATCCGACAAAGCGGACACAATAGATTACTCCATCCTTGCGAATTACGTCGATCGATTCCATAAAACTCCCTCCATTGAAGATATTCGAGGTATTTTTGGGTCTGATTCATCAAATCGTACAGATATTTCGCTAAATGCTTCGGCGTCTGGAATTTGTTCACGTGTATATACGATTGATTTGGTGCTATGCGTTGATAGTCAGTGTCCGGAGCGCCGAGAACAATCGGAACGAGGCGATGAACGTTGTCCGAAATGATATTCCAAAATTTCTCAGTGATATACGAATTACAACGAGAATTTTCAAAAGATAGATAGAAATAGTATTCGTCGAGGTTGACTTGACATCGCCGATTCGGTGCTGAGGGACATTGTTGACCGCATTTACCGTAAATATCCACAGGAATGTATTTTTTCAATTCTTCGACGTATTTTTCACGTTGAGAAAATGTGTTACAATTCGAAACAAACCATAGAATCGGTTTTTTCTTCGATTTTAAACTAATGCGATTCAAATTCTCTTCCCTTCGATTTATCGATACCGTTCGACGCTCAATAATCGACGAGAAGACGGCATAAGGCGAGTCGTATTTATATGAAATCGATTGATCGAAATAATTATCTAACATTCGTGGAAAAAACGACGGATTTTGATAATAAAAATTAATTGGACTTTCACCGGTAATGAACACCCAAGATCGGCGATTATCCTTCGACGGATTCGTTTCAGGCAATTGATACCGAGTGGCATCGTACAGATGAAACGCTACTATCGATGATTGATCTAGTCGATTTCTATTGCGTGTAAATTGGCACAGATCTGTCGATGAACATGACACAAGTACAGATGCATTGAAAAATAAAGGTTGATTCCAGTACGAATCGCGAAACAGATCCGTCCAAAGAAGTACAAGTGGATAAGATTTCTGTTTTTGGTTTATAAGTGGTATGTAAGTAGATGAGTTTGTATCAAAAATATACTTCGGTGATAAGAGAACATCTAACTCTTCATGTTTATCTGGTTGACTGTAGATTTTGTACGCTGTGTAAATGATGGAAGTGCACGTAAAGATAATTAAAAAGCGACGAGTATACGATTTTTTATGCAAAGTGAAAACACATGATAGAATTAATATGAGCACACGAGTATAGCTGGAAATACTGACATTCATCGCTCAGTTATGGCTTTCATCCACCGGCGTTCTACAAAATAGTTAAATAAATTTACAAAACTATTGTCTTCGATTTTTGCTTGAATGACAACCCCATAGAGTGTCAAATTAAGAGGAGGAAGAATCAATATTTGATTATAGAATTACGTTTAGAGCAAGAGGACAGCATATTACTTATCCATTGAAATTGACAACAAACGATCGGTCAAAACAAACAGAACGGAATTGAGTTCATCGAAATATTTCTTTTGCATTGTTAATTTTCAAACTGTTACTAGAGAATACTTTCCGAGAATGATCTTTTACTCACATCATTACTTGATGATTTTTTATCAGTTTTTATGTTTGTGGAGTACCATCAAGTTGATCAGTGTTTGTCCGAAGGAAAACACTATTAGCTGGAAATACTTCCATCGCCAAGTCATTCATCTGAAATGCACGTTAAATATACTCGACTTCTCTGATTCCATAAAACAACAATATCTTTAGCGATCGATACTTATCAACTATTCAGTGATTCTGCGTCAAGCAAAACAGTGCAATGGACTTTCAAATTTGTTTATTTTTCATAACAAAAACATAACAAAACACGTATTATGTTAATGCATCTTCATTGCGAAGAAATTCACCGACATCAGCTTGATGGAAAACAACTAATGCCATGGGATCAGCTGCTCGACATTCAATTGTTGATTTTGCAGCTACACCAAATCCCTACATGAAAACATCATGTACAAAACCTTCTGAAATAAAAATCAAACTTACTAATGGCATGTCATTCATGGTATAGACAATGACACCATTGTATTTCGGTGTATTTTCTGTAATACGTCCTAGACCTGATTTAACAACATTGTGTCCATAGAGAAATTGTTGTTCAGCATTTGGTTTCAACCAGACTTTGAACTAAAAGTATTTGAGACACAAGAATTAACAGAAAACCGATGTTTGAGAGTACTTGGCTTACTTTGGCGTATGGAGCAATAAAATCCAATGCAGTTATATGTAATCGAAATTTACGTGTTTTAGTGAATCGACCGAAACATGTACCGAAACTGAGTAGTTCTTTCCGAGGAAAATTACTTGCGTATTTTATAATTGCTTCACTAGAAAACATTGCAATTCAAATCGGATAGTCTTTTTTCCAAAGAAATCAACCTGCAATAGTAGACACGCTCACGGTGTAAACGAAATGTATAGAGTCCATCGGGGCGTTCCAATAACATTCGAACATTATCACCGATGCTAAAAGATTGCAAAGAATATTCGCATTAGGACACAGTGGATGACTTACTATTTCGAGAGTTTCTCGAATAAAATCTTCGTTTCCTCGTCGGTTAACGGACGCATCTTCGTCTTTTTCTGAAATTAAAACAGTCTTTCATTCTTTCGTTAAATTGTAATAACAGTATCGCCAAAGGAGGACATTCAAACTAGACTGAGTTGGGTTGGTTCACTCTACTCGATCAAATTTATGTAAACAAAAGTGATCGGATTGGTCAACAAATGGACCAATAGAATTCATCGGCTAAGATATTTCATGGGAACGATCAAAATCTCATAAAATAAATTTATAAAAATCTTTAAAATTGTTATTCAGTCCTAAATATTTCATTCAGATTAAATTTGATTTTTTCCCCGAAATGACTTCATTTCGAAGGCTTCGTTCATGGCGAATGGCTGAAATCATACATTAAATGTTTATTACGTGACTTGAACTTTTGATTTAGTCTAGGTATACCTTGTGTTCAAGATGCAGTCTATACTGCACCTTGCTGTCATTTTATCTTTTATCTATATGGTACGTATTCATCTTTGAGATCGCTCAGTTGATTTCCGTAACATACTTCTAGGTTAATGGCGTCGTGCTCAAATCAACTATGAACAATAACTATCCTCAAATAGCTGTTCTAGGATGTAATAGTTCGAAAGCGAATTTGTATTATGACACTGACAAACACGTCTGGGTTGAGCATTTAATCAGTTCATGTGTCAACGACGAACAGAGTATTCTTGAATTTTGTAAACAAGTAAGAGAAATAAACTGCCAGTTAGAATTATATTGTCATTTAATCAACATGTCTGATTTGTTAGGCGTATCCATCATTTCGTATTGGCAATATTGTTCGCTCAGATACAGTATTACGTTTTGAAAATTGGTGTGAATTAATATCCCCGATCGACAAAAATGGTGACAACATTCATCGATGTAAACAAGGCAGTGGTACTGAAGAATTTGTCCAACCCTACCGTTGCTTATATCTGACTTCGAAACGCGAAGAGATTACATTACCAACAGTTGATTGTACCATGAATAGTATTATCGGTACAGATCAATGTTTACGTGCTGAACAATGGCGTCAACTGGCATCGGTTGAATGTGAAAATAAAAACATGAATCTAAACACATCAGTTATGACACTTGATTGGTGTGGCTTGTCGGCCTTTCGCGGTATTGAATTTGTTTGCTGTCCGACGAAAAAATCCAATGATAACGATTATGAAACAAGTCTTGATGAACAAGATGACAACGATTTGCTTGAAGATGATCCTATTCAAGATGGACAACAATCTTCGAATCAACGAATTATAGCAATGACACTAGCATCACGTGAGTATCCACAAAGAATATTCAGTTTCCGATATTTACTTGTTATTCAATCACGCGTACATAATTTTCTATGGCATGTGCTCAGATCTCAGCCGACATGTTTATATTTTAAAAAGAAAATGACAAAACATTTTCTTTTTATTTAGGCGAACCAAGCTGGATGGAAGATTATCGCCGATGGAATACCGACTCAGCATATTTTGCCGGTAGGACATTTCTTTTCATGTGATAATCTATTTACATTGAAATTTTAGATGATGAAGATACAAATGATGATCAAACAGCTACCGAAGAACGCGAACGATTTGCGAAAGATAAGGAATCGTTCAAACAGAAATACAAAGAACAGATCGATGAATTAAAGACCCGTTGGCAAAATCAACAAAAGAAAATTCAATTTTTAGTCAATGGCAATGTTAGTGCAGTACGCGAACAAATCGACATCGATTTTCGTCGAGAATATGAATCTCTCAAACAAGCAGCTAGCCAAGAACGAACACGTCTCAATGAACTACACGAAATACACTTAGATAATATGCTTAATGTAGCCAAAGCCGAAGCCAATAAAAAACTCATCAATGCATGGAACAATTTACCACTAAAAGTATGTTGAACACGATATTGTTGCATCACTATTGACAAAATGAATCAACAGTTTACTTATCTATCAGAAAGACAGAGAGAAGGTCGTTTGTATCTGTTTTATGTATCGATGTATATTTGACAAGCGAATGAAAGAAAGAAAGAAACATATGTATATGAACGCAGAGATTGATTATTAATAATAGGAGTGCGTATACTTGAGAATAAAAGAGAGCTACTTATTAAGTACATAAATGACCCAGTGTGAATGAACGGAAGAAAGAAAACGAACGTAATTGTTGAACTGAACGTCCGTTGTAGAGTGTATACTTGAAGAAATAGGAGACTACTTTAATTGCTTTTCTTTTTCCTTTCCTGTCGNTACGTTTTATTTGTTGCGTTTTTTGGGAAGTAGATTTTTCTTTTTCTTAACACGTAATCGCTGATAAAAGACTTATTTTGAATAATTTGCTCTCGTTCTCGATATCTGTTTTAGATATTCATTCGCATTTTGTTCTTATCCGACAAAAGCAACGCGCACATCTTTTTTCGAGGTGATATATTGGTTTCATCGGCATTTTGTCGACGAAAATGCCGTTTAGTGCTTTACTATCGTCTCGCTCGAAGACGGATTATGTCAAACATTTGAAAGAATGTTTAACAATTATCGAAATTGAACAGGATAAAGAGAAGAAGAATTATGATGAGGTAACGATAAGTGAATCTCATATTTCAGCGAGTGGAATTCATTTGATATGTTTCAGGCAATTAAGAACATCCATAAAGCATTACTTGCTTTAAAAGATGGATTATTCGGTCCACGCGATGGTAGTAGTGAGCCAGCAATAAGTGATGTGTCTCAATTGTGCAGCGGAATCTATTCACAGGAACTTTTATTAGCGATGATTAATAACTTAGGTCGAGTGACATTCGAAGATCGAAAAGAAATCGTCGCTATTTTCAACAATCTTCTCCGTCGACAGGTCGGAACAAAATATCCAGCTGTTGATCATATTATGCAAAGACCTGTCATCCTGTTCAAATTGATCGAAGGGTAAATGTCAAAATGCAACCAGCAGCATCGAATATGCTTTGTTTGATGTAGATATGAGAATGCTGATATTGCATTGAATTGCGGTATGATGCTTCGAGAATGTATACGTGTTCAAGAATTAGCAGAAATTATCTTGAAATCAGATGAATTTTATAAGTTTTTTGATTATGTGCAAAAGTCGACGTTTGATATTGCAAGTGATGCATTTGCGACTTTCAAAGTATGGTTTTTGTTTGGAGTTTGATGTCCTACAATGATTTTTGTTTAGGATTTATTAACCAAACATAAATCTCTATGTGCAGAATTTCTTGAACTAAACTACGATCTATTCTTCAGCAAATATCGTGACCTATTAAACTCGGAAAACTATGTAACACGTCGACAATCATTGAAAGTAAGTCAGACACTTGATGACTCTTTGCTGAAGATGAATTTCTCTTGCATTGTAGCTTCTCGGTGAACTCCTACTTGATCGATACAATTTTTCAGTTATGACTAAATATATAACCAATCCAGATAATTTAAAACAACAGATGAATTTATTGAAGGAAAAGAGTAAAAATATTCAATTCGAAGCATTTCATGTGTTCAAGGTTTGTTTTTATTACTTAAAATCGATATCAAATCTCGTTCTATTTGTGCAATAGATATTCGTGGCGAATCCATCGAAACCTAAAGCAATTTCTGATATACTTCTACGCAATCGAGATAAATTGATTGAATTCCTTACTAGTTTTCATACGGATCGTAAGTGATTGGTATTCGCGAGACATCGTTCTATTTGACATCGTTACTATAGGTACGGATGATGAACAGTTCAATGATGAAAAAGCATATTTAATCAAACAGATCAGTGAATTGAAGGAAATCAAGGCCTAAGAAAAAAATTCATTCTTTTGCTGTTGTTGTTGCTCCTCTTCTTCGTGTATGTGTTACATGTATAAATCCCTGATTTCCTCCTAATTCTTCTTTGTATTCACATACACGTAAAACTCAATTTTTCGTCCTGTTTAATCAGAAATTTGTGAATAGAATACATTTGTGGTCGTCATCGTCTTCTTCTTCTTCTTCTCCTTTTTTTGCGTCTTTCACTGATGATTTGTAAAAACAGAATTCTCTTTTTTTGTTCTTCTTTTCACTTGTTCGTTTGTTTATGCGATCTTCATGATGTATGCTTCTTGATCAACCGTATTGAATTGATTGGTGTATTTGTCGATTTGTCAAATGTCTTAATAATTTTCTTCCCTCTACTGAAAGGAGGGTTATGCGTCGGCTTGATATCGCGGAAAAAACGAGTTGATGTTCGTTCCTCTGCTCCTTTGCAGCAATGATAGATAGCGACAATCTAGTGGTCATAGCATGAAACAAAGCTTCACCAAGAAGAAATAATAGGCAGTTAGTCCCAAGCATACACGCAGAAGAAACATGTGTCGTAGAAGAAGCAAAAAACTTGTTTTCCCTTTTCACTTTCTGAACAAGGAAAGCTCAAATAGAGCACGTGTGTTCTTTTATTCAAATAGTGGAAGCCACACGCACATGACCGAATATCTAAGTATCAGAGACCGATAGCGTATCGCTTTGTTGCGATTCCCAGGAGGATATTCTATGTGGTTCACTGTTCGATCCACACGATACACAACATTATGAAGTTACATCGAGAAACAAACAACGTGACTGAACGACCTGGTCAAGATCGATTGAATTGAGGGTGTTCGGAAGCAGGGATAGCTTCTTGTTTCCGACACTATTGACATTTCGTGTTACGATAAAAATGAATCTGAATTGTCCATCTAAACTTAGATAACAAATTATGAATGAGACAGGAGGGTGGAATTTCCTGAGCAATACTACGTCCAATATAGATAAAGTCCCAGGAACTTTCTGATCACCGCGACGGCTCGAGAAATTGAGTTTACTATTGTCGCTTACGGCCATACCACGTTGAATACACCAGTTCTCGTCCGATCACTGAAGTTAAGCAACGTCGGGCTCGGTTAGTACTTGGATGGGTGACCGCCTGGGAATACCGAGTGTCGTAAGCTTTTTTTATTTTCTAATAAGCACAAATTTCAGTTAACTGATGACGTATTGATTCAGCGGATGAACTTCATAGAGTACAAATACGTAAAAGAGACTTCAAGCTGCTCAATATGATTTTGACATGATGAGAAAACAAATCTTTCTCGTCGGTTAATGAGTATAAGTCAAGAATAGAAAATCTCTAATGCGTACCTGAAGATAATCTCGTGTCATTTTATCACATATCAATATTTTTCCACAATTAAAGCAAAGATAATGACTATTGCGACCATTGAATACTTTTTCTTAGCATAAAAAAATGAATTCAAACTTTATCTTTTCTACGAGTGCATGAGTTATGCCTTTATCAGGGAAAAAAGACGACTTTGACAGGATATCGACATTATTTAGCATATCAAGGTCATCTGGGCTAAAGCTTATGCCGATGATTTATTCAGAAATTATTCCAATTCGAGAAAGAAAATTCACAAGATTGTTTAAATGACTTGATTTTGAGACTTGCCATTTGATTGTGATTGTTGAAGTGAGTAATAAATAATGGAATAATCAGCGTGTCACACTATTCTATTCTCTTGAGATTAACACATTCGTAAGAAAAAAAAAGGAAACTAACTAAATATTGACTTATGTACATTTTTTATGAGCGATGCGTAAAAGTTGATGATTTCATTTAGCATTGAGCGATAAGAGAGCATCCATCTCTCTTTTTCTTACCGTTATATTTAGCGGAAAAGACGTCACTGAGAAAATCCTTGCAATCAAATCATTTTTTTCCTTTAACACCTGCTCAACGAGCGTGCATCACAAACCGACTTCTCTCGAAGACACTCTTATATGATAAGTGAATTCAACTAAAACAACTGTCATTTCATTTCCTTTCATCGTCACTTCACGACACACACACTCGTACCTACGCGCAGTAGACTAACTGGTTTACTCCTTATCTTCGACAAGAATGAACTCGAAACTCGTATCTTATTTCAAATGTAACTAGTTCACATTTTTAGCTAGCTCTCTGCATTGTCTTCTGATTTAGTGATGACTTATCTTGTGCTTCTCTGCGCATTTATTCAACTTGGTAGTTCTCAACCGACAATTGTTGACGATGATGAAGTTCAAAGTCAAATTGACACTTCATTCCTCAATAACTATGCCAATATTATCAACGATCGCTTCAACGGCAAAATCCCTGTCGAGGATTATTACTATCATAAGAAACAATTCAATCCCGATAATGTTCAACTGGCTAAACGGATAATTATGTTACCTCGTGTTGGCCGTCGTTCTGTTCAGTCCTAATCATAAGATCAAACTGATATTTAATTCTGTTAAAATTGAAATAAATGAGAGAAGACTTTCATTGAATAAAAACTTGAATTTTATTGTAAAATAAACCGAGAGACAAGAATGATTCAATGCATTAGGTTCTGATCAGCCAGCAAATGATGATCTTCAGATTGAGGATCGCCACCATCATGATGAACCAGAGATTCTTCAACGAAATGCAGTGCTAAAATACCGAAAATATACGTTGCAAAAATCATAAACACCGCGAAGAACAAGAACTCGCCGATCTAGAGAAAATATATCAGTCGAATTTATCTTGATATTTTCATTATTCACCTGAGTTTTAGCTAGATGAGAATGAGCCACTATTATCACAATAAGATCTCCAACACCTGATGTCATCACCCATATTGATGAAATCACCACTTTGTAGCGTTTGGGCGCTTCGGCGTAGGCAAAAATCAATACAGTTATACTAACTAAAATATCACCAGCTACTAAAAACAAGTACTGAATTATTTGCCAAAACATATGCACTGTAAATGGTGGAACATCTTCAAAAAGAAGTGGTTTTATCTAAATAGATTTCTTCCACTTTGCACGATTTTTCAGCTAAGTGTTTCTACAAACTTTATTTCCCGTTTGATTCACAAGTAAGGCGGTATAAACACCACTTCTTTCCACATAGAACGAGCCAGTTGATTCTTGATTTGTACTTACTGAATAGATGCGATATCTAGATTAAGATTATAGAGTTTTACTCGATGATCTCATTCGCAAAAGAATCACCTTGTTTCAAGAACAGATTCATATTCAGTTGGAATCAATTCACCAGTGATATTAAACGTATATTTGTTCGGTGTGAGTGTAACTATCGTATTGTTTCCATCATCGAAAGATACCAGACTAGAAGGATACGTGCGTATCGAGAGTATGTCAATCATATATTATTACCGCAGAAGAGCATATTGTTTTACTCCTCGAATTTGTGAAATCGGATTTGTTAGCTAAAGCGCAACAAAAAACGAGTGACGAGCGACTGTTGAGGAAAGTGATTCATTTTCTTACTGGCGTCAATTTTATTTCCGTATCCCGTGTTGCCTTGTTTTCGTCGGATAGAACGATTATTGATGGACAAAGTCTATCTTTAGCTAGGCTGTACTTCAAACTGTGATTGCCGCATGTGGAAACAATGGTCAAATTATTCTTCTGTAACGATACACAAGGATATTGAATAGCCTAAGTATAAAATAAATCCTTCGAAGAGGGCTAAGTTAACAAACGTCCAACGAACGAACATTTCCGGAGTCGATTATAGTATAAGAATCTATTGATATTGGACAATGATAACCATTGTAAACATCCGTATAAAGACGTACAGGTGCTTCATTTGCTTTCAACTAAAGATGCAAAAAAAGTGCTTTCGACAGTAGTGATGACAAATAGTCTCGCACCACAATGGCTCTTTCTAGTATGGCGGCGATAACGAAACTGGCAGCTGTTAAAATTAATCCAAGAAAGATTCGTTGCAACGGTCTGTCGAAATAAAAACGAAAGCGATAGAATATTCTTTCTTCCCTCATGTCGAATTACTCTAGCAACCAATTGAAGCGAGCAGCTGCCGGGAAAATCACTCGATTGAACAATGGAATAAGGAGAAGACTAAGACACGGAGCCAAAACTTGCATTTGATCAGGTTCAATTTTTAAAAACGGACCCTAGTTGAGCAATCAATATAACCTTTTAATCCGTTCAAGTCCATACATACTAAGTTGCCACTCATCGACGATGCTTGCAAAGTCCAACGCGAACCTTTTTGAGTTTGTAGCGCATTGAACACTGTCAATGGTAGAAACAACACGAGAACACGATAAACTAATCGAACATCGTTGATATCCTTTGTCTACGGAAGAATACATTCGATTATCGCTTTCTTCGCATGACCTCACTTACACTATATTTATCATCAGCATAGTGTAAGAAATATTTTTTCTTTTCTGTTTTCGAGCAACTTATTCCATTGCGCATCGCTCTCTAAATCAAATTAATGTGTCAACTGGAGTTTCGAAGAGAATAGTTTACCCAGGTGATCGATGCAAACTGAGCTATGACATTTTCTTTCGATGGAATACGTTTGTACAACGGTGTGCCAATAATAAACAAAACTATGAATGAAAACAATTCGAATAATCTTAACATAGCAATTGTTTTCTCTGATCTATATTACCAATTCCGAATACCATTAAAAATGCTGGAACAGCAAAAGCTAGTGGATAACAATCAGAGTCAAAACATTGAACATCACCTAAAATATCCTTGAAATGTGTTCTTCTGAATGGTATTCAATCTAATATCTACTTCGAAGTATAGGAGTTAACGTTCTAGCAATTAATCCAGCGGTTTGTTCCACAAAATAATATACAGTAAACATGAAACCCAATTGTTTTATCTAGTAAAATAAAACGTGTTGATTTTGGAACTCGATAATCATCATTTTCTTACATTTGATGAAGATATTTGGTCGGCACAAAAAGTACTTGTGCATGGTCTCGTTCCACCTGCTCCCAATGCGATAAGACCTAAGCCTAACATTGGTCCAAGTCTAAATGAACGAGGCTTCAAAAGTTTTCTGTCCAATCTATAAAACATACAGATGTTTATGACCAACACTCGGTATCGATGTAATCGATAAGAGAAGTGTTCCAATCGCATAAACTACGGAAAGTGACAGTATGGTTGAATAACGACCAATGAACCCGTCCGCTATAATCGCTCCGACAATCGGAGTGAAATGATATAGAGAGTTAAATATATGATAATCGACGGTTGCAGCCGTTTCTGTTTTATGAAAATAATGCATGAAATATAAAAGTAAGATCGTTTGAAGACCACAAAAGGAGAATCGTTCACATCCATTGATAAAAAATATATAAAGTATTGAAGTTGGTAGTTTCTCACTCGATTCTTTATGTGTGAAATACATACTCCCACGCCGTGACGGTGCTGCTGATTGAGCTGGAGTTGTCGCTAGAAGAAACACTTCGTTCGAACTAAACCTCAACGAGACACAAACACATTACCTCCAACAGCAGCAGCTAACACCCGATCCTCCTCAGACAATTTCTTTGCAGGCATCAGAGGACTTTATATTCAAACGTAAACTTACAATTTGATAAGCACACGGCGAATCATCGAAAAGTTGTCTACGTTCGAAAGTAAAATAACAAAACTATTCAGGCATAACATTCTTCAAACCAATGATATATGTGTAGCAATATTGTCAACATTGGAGGAATACTTAACCCACGTGTAACTGAATCGGTGACTGTGGAGTCGAAAGATTTTATTAGATTTCAAATAGGAAATAAATTTGAGCATGAGAACGAAAGTTTTGAGCACAAAGAAGAAAAGCAGACGTTAGTGAAGCACCACATACAAATAAAAATATGTCTCTAACAACGTGGACATGGTTGGTGAGCAAAACTACGTAAAAATAGATGTGTTGTATTACAAATACAAAGTCGGTAAATGCCCGATTCACTCCGATAATTTACACTCAGAAAAGGCATTCGTGGTAAATCGAAGTAGATCACATCACTTCGAAAGCGTAGATTCCCAGTTGAAGCTTTCTAGTAACAAAAGAAGACAATCAACCTAACGAAACAATTCGAGTGACAACGAACTTGTTGGCGAGAAGCGTACTTCGCGTTCATATTCTTAAAACGAAGAATCGAATGACGATTGTATCGATTGGCTTCTAGGACAATCATATCGCTAACGATATGAGCATGTTTAACATTAGATACTGTCAACTGATTTGTCGCGGACACATTCATATGCTTGTCGTGTATCTAACAAGAGAGATATAGAAGAAGATGAGGTTCTGGCAATAGAGAGTTATTCATACGTATTCACATTTCAGTCGTTTTAAATGCACACGAGTTGAAATTTCGGAATCGAATTCATAAGATTGAAGATTTGCAAAATCAATTAGTGATTGATTGTTAAAATGGAAATTATCAGTATTGAATAAGATCTGATCTTCGTCAAGCAATATGGAATTCTGATCACCTGATATATCAATCTACATGAGTCAATGCCTTGCATATTTCTGAAGAAAAAAGTTGTTCTTACGTGTTTATCTGAAGAAATATCTATCGAAGTTGAATGATCTGACCGATTGGTATAAACGAGATCTTTGCAAGTTACTTGTTTGAAGAAAGTTATCTGATCATGAAGTTGATTATACTGAACAGTTTTCGAGCGACTACTATCGAACAATGACCAATCGAGTTTATACAAAAACCATAGAAGACACTGGAAAGTCACACACAGATGGTTCTGAGTAATGCATCAAAAGTAATGGTTACCGTAAAATTGATAAAACTAATTAAAAATAAAGTCAGTATTGCACCGACAACACAGGTTAGTCTTCTCCCGTGTAAACCAAACGTTTTCGTCAATTGTTCAACCGGCACGGATGTTATCGAGACATAACCAGCATCCAATGCGACCGACAGGCGTTGTCGATCTGATGATCGACAAAAAGCCATATCATCTAAAAAGATACTCATTATTATTATTGATTATTGACGAGAAAAAAAAGACAGATAAAACATTGTATATAAAAATGAAATGTATAGAGTTCACTATTTTCAAAGGATATCTTCATCATGGTCACTTGTCGAATGTGTAAGCGGATTTTCTCTGGACGATTTTGGTATTCTATAGATGATTGTTTTCATGAATGCAGCTGCGCACAATGCGGAAAATGGTTGCCATTCTTTGTTTAATGTTCCATCGTGATAATCGGACACACCACGGATGATCATGAACGATTCAGTTCGATTGCCTTGGATAGCCGCGATCACTTGATCAATTTCGGAGTCGAAACATAAAACATTACATCGATCGCATAATGTTGTTTTCAAATAATCATTAGTTAGAAGATTCTTTCCACCAGCAATCATACCGAAACGTATCGTAGGTCGATGATAATCCTTTTTACCTTGATCGGGATGTTTTACTTCGACAATTTCACCATTATCCATTTTAAGGTGAAGACGATCGGTTGCCGGTGGTAAACAATCAATATTATGTGAGAGTAAATATTGAATACCTTCTTCAAGAAATTTCTCCCAAGGATACTTGTGTGTCAACGGTCGAGTCGCATTTGTTTGTTCATAGTTTTCTTTAATCGGTTCCATAAGCTGATACAATTGAAAACTTTTCGGTTTGTAACATGTCGAGATAAATTCATAACCTTCAGACGACTGTTCAGCTTCATAGATACCTAATATTCAACGAATAGAAATACATACGGCAAAATGAAAAAACCCAGTTCACCTCTTTTATCTCTTTGCAGTCACTACGAACATCTATAAGCTAACCTACGACAAAGAGGTCATACTTTCTCTTCTTTCTTGATCTGAACTGATTAACTTGTCTTAGCTGAAGTTATATAACCTCCGTCATTTAATACCCAAGACGATAGAGTCATCCAGACTCGTTAACAAGTGCTCACTAGTGAGAAGAAAGTGAGAGAAGGAAAGAAACAGCAAAATGAAGTGTTTATCTTAGAATAAAGAAGCAAAGTTTAATCAACTATGTGATCCATGTCCTCTCCATTTGATCATTTCTCAGATCGATAAATTTCTCATTTCGGTAATGAAATTATTTACCATAAATATAATCTTCTTCATTAGGATAGCCAACAATAATATCTCCGCGTCGAACATGTTTTGTTACATCTGTGTAGTGTGGAACACCGCCAGCACAACCGATAATAAACACGTGTTGTACATGTTGAAATGTTCCCAATAATCGAGTAGTTGTACTTCCAGTAGAGATTTGTGCAGTTCGACTGCGGCCAATTAACGGTAATTTTGTTGAAACAACATGATGTGAACCAATCGTACCGATCGTATAAACATTTGATTCACCTGACATGATAGAATTGATTGACGAACATTGATATTTGCAATGAATTACCTGCTTTATGCCGAACGAAAGTAACTTTATTTTCAATCATTGCATCGACTGCTAATTTTTCAAAATAATTTACAGTTATAATAGCAATTGTTGGTCGAAACGAGCTCGATAGTTCAGCAATCGATTTGTACAAGATCACTTCTGCGGAGAACAACACAAAAAACATCTATTCGAGAGCACGAACGCGTTCTTCTAACATACTATGAGTGTCTTCTTCTTCGGCCGCGATGATCACACGTGTCCATTGTTGTCCATCTTGATCAAGACGCTTAACGAGATTTTTATCTTCTAATTCAAGAAGATATTGAAGAACTGTTTGACCATCACATTCAACATATCTATTCAAAAAGAGAACAATAATCAGCTCGTGCATTAAATACGAACAATTCAATGAACATACTTCGCCAAGTCATTGACGAACATCGGATTAGGAAATGCTTGTTCAAGTAAATCCAATAATTTTTCTTTAATTAAATCAGCATATCGTTTTGGATTCTTTCCATGCACTAAATCAATGAAAGAAATCATGCATGATATCCTGTTCTTGAATAATTCGATTCAACTACAACAAGATAATCAATTTTAGTATAGGATTTGTTCCCTGGCATAAAAAAATTAGATCTACGTTAGTTTCGCTAAAACAAAATACTACTTTCGGAAAGATAATCATTATCATAGAGCATCAAACGTGAGACATATTGATCAACTGAAAATTGGTAAGCGACAAACGAGAAGATGAGATTTCGATACGAAAATCAGACATTGAATTAGCTTACCTGGATGATCGTTGATGTCGAGATCCGGCTTGTTTAGTGTTTGAATTTCTAATTCAAGTTTTCGAATACTTGTAAATTGACGCAACAACTCCATGAGTCGTTTAATGAAAGAAAAATAATCTTCAAAGACAAATGAACTAGGAATGTTCAAGTGGAGAATGTTTTTTGTTTTGTTTACCGCGAGGAAATTCATCCGATTTTAACAACGTACGAATAAACTTATGTGCATCGGATAGGCATTCATTTTGTGTTGATGGATATGACCAGAGACGCAGAGTACGATTCTCTTGATGGTATTCTGCTGTCTGTTGATCAGTCATGAAGACTGTGAATTGAGAAGAAAATTGTGCAGGTCCATTATCGCGTTGAGCTAAAACAAATCGATTCGATTAGCGAAAATAAAAGAAAAAACTCTTTACCTGGCTGCGAATTTTTGTAGATAATAAAATCAACATTTCGTCCGCTACCAATATGAAGAATATTCTTATCGGTTATATCTGTGACTTTTCGTCTTTCAATAAGCACTGTATTAAGCGTCGAAGTTTTTTGTAACGGAATCAAAACAACATATTCTAAAACGAATCTTTCTTCCTAACAATCTATTTCATACGAGATCGATTACCTTTCGCTCCACGTGCCTGAGTGTGTTGATTAGCCATCTAGAATAGAGATAGACTTGCTCGTCATTGTTCGTACGCGTGAGGTGTTGAAAGAAAAATAAACTGTGTCAGGTTGCCCATTTGCTCTTTCTCTTTTCATCTATACATATATATTTGTCGACCGCTCAACTTACTATATGAAAAGATTACATCAAGCAACGAGAATTATTTCTCTCTTTTTTTCATGCTTTAACCTATCGGTAAATCAGCGCATTTATCGTGTATGTCTTGCGTAAAAGCAATTGTCGCCTATTGAATTTATTCACAACGATGACTGCATACTCCCTCATTTCCACCTTCGCTTTCCCGAGAGAAGTACATTACTCATGATGCTTGTGACATTATTAATTCCATTAAAGAGTACACCTCCAATGACACTTTTGTTCATAAAAGGAGAAAGAATAGAGGAAATGGTACAATGGCTTTTTAAACTCTCGTAGCAAGCAAATAGTTCATTGTATAAGATTGATATTGAGCGGATGAGTAGGAAAAGGCTACGTGTTAATGTATACTGTATAGAACTTGCAATTCGATGGTTTCGTATGCATAACAATAGTAATGTGAAGAGAGAAGAAAAAGAATCTCAATCATTCAATCCATTGACCGATAAGAATGAGCATAAGGTTGATTGATTAATCACGAAGAAGAACAACACGTATGTTACACACTTACATCTCGTACGTCTATTTGCTTTTTTTCNGATGAGTAGGAAAAGGCTACGTGTTAATGTATACTGTATAGAACTTGCAATTCGATGGTTTCGTATGCATAACAATAGTAATGTGAAGAGAGAAGAAAAAGAATCTCAATCATTCAATCCATTGACCGATAAGAATGAGCATAAGGTTGATTGATTAATCACGAAGAAGAACAACACGTATGTTACACACTTACATCTCGTACGTCGGTCTGCTTTTTTTCCTGTTCTGACATCGATCCAGAACGAGAAAAAACTCGATATTTCATGGACTTTACAGTGGACCAATCACAATCCACCAAAGACGAATATGAGGACTTTTAAACATGCAATATAACATGGCTATACGAGCAGCTTCACATACAAATAATAAATAAAAACAAAAACTGCACATACTTACTTAATTGTATTCTGATAATCTTTCATGTCGATTTTTCTTCTAGATCCGTGTGTGAAAAATCCCATAATTATCATTCTATCATCATGACGGATATTGCAATAGCTGATGATCCAACAGGACACATAGGAACTGACATTCGAGTATTTGGAAAATGGAGCGGAGCTGAAGTACAAATTTCGGATATGTCTCTTGAAGTTCGTTGTTTATCTTTTCGAGCAATACATGTGTTGACTAAGGCGGTTGGTTCTTCTAGGATTATATTCTTGGCGCCAAACAGCCAAAATTTCTTCCACATTCAGCTGGTCGATATCAAGTAAAACGTTTCCGTAAGGCATCGTGTCCCATCGTTGAACGTCTCGTATGTTCATTAATGTTTCACGGACGTAACAATGGTAAAAAATTATTGGCTGTTCGAATCGTCCGACACACATTCGAAATCATTCATTTACTTACTGGCGAAGTAGGACTCATTCATCTACGAAACCTTTTTCTATCGAAATCGCCATTTCTTTTCGCCATAGAATCCACTCCAGGTACTCGTTAATGCCATCATCAACAGTGGACCACGTGAAGATTCAACACGTATCGGTCGTGCTGGTACAGTTCGACGACAAGCTGTCGATGTTTCACCATTACGACGAGTTAATCAGGCACTTTATTTACTCTGCACAGGTAACATGAAACATAGAATTTTTTTCACTTTCATTTTATACGATAAACGTTTTCTTTTAGGTGCTCGTGATTCAGCATTCAAATCGGTTAAAACTATTGCTGAGTGTCTTGCCGATGAATTGATCAATGCTGCTAAAGTAAGTAGATCGTATTCACTGAAATCGACAGGCACTCCATTAGAATTCTTACCACCTTTCATTCATGTGGTTTTGAACGTCGGCGTGTGCGAAATTAAATTTGAAGTTTTGTTCATTCGCAAATGATAATTTTCAAGAATTATTGTTTGATAGGCTGCTTCTACAATGCATCTTTTTCCTGAGAAACCTTTCTAAAAGATATTCTACGCTCATTCTAGGGATCGTCGACATCATTCGCCATCAAACGTAAAGATGAACTCGAACGTGTAGCCAAGTCGAATCGTTAAGGTGATTCAACAATTGGTTCTGGACTCACTAGCCATTCACAGGATAATCATCGCGAAAACAAGCGACAATCTCTATGTGTGTGTTGTTTTTTCGTTGTTTTTGCACGTGGTTTTCTTGTGAACACAGTGAGCTAGTGTGTTTTGTTATATTCTTTGAAGAAACAAAAAAGAAGAGGATTTAAAAAAATAACCATCAAACGAAACAAAAAAGTACAAGAAAATCTTCTTTTTATTTCTTTTTTCACCAATCAATTCTGCCAAGAAAAGTCTCTATTGACGGAAATGCACTTTGTCCTATAAAAATAACACCTTTTTCAAAATGTTTTCTTTGTTAAAAGGAAGAATTCAGTTGAGATGCATCGAAGCACGGTTTCTAACCGTCGAACTTCCGTTAGTTTCACAGTTCTAATGGCTGCATCAAAATTTAAAGCACTTATATCTCATAAAAATATGAAATCTGATGGCCAACATAAGCGACAATTGAAATTAAGCGGTCGATCTGTTTGTCCAATATCACCAGGTAAAAACTAAAGACGTCTTGATCATTATCAGCGAACGGTCATACGATTTTTCATCTAGAAATCTTCCGTTTATTCGAATTAGAAGTTCTCGATTTATCCACCGCACATATTTCCGGCTTAGACTTTCGTCTTGTTAATCTTCCGCGTGAAATCGGTTGTTTATACCATTTACGTACTCTTAATCTCGATGTCAATGCATTAACATCCTTACCGAATGAGATTGGTGAGCTCAAGTATCTTGAATGTCTAACTGTTTCGTGCAATAAGTTACAAACACTACCATTCACGTTCCGAAATTTAAAACGATTGGAAAGTTTACATTTAGCATCGAATTGCTTTCAAGCCTTTCCGTTGGTCATATGTCATATGGAAAGATTAGAATTCCTCGATTTGAGTTGTAATCAAATCGAACTTTTACCATCCTCGTTAATCAAATTGAAATCTTTGAAAACATTGCTATTGTTCAAAAACAAACTGAAACAATGGCCCGAACTGCTTTGTAATCTCACGCAGCTACAAACCCTATGGCTAGGAAAGAATCAGTTGCAAGAATTACCGAATCATTTCGGACAATTGACGCATCTAGACTGGACAATCAATCCATTGTCGACAAATATCGATGAGAATCCTTTAACTTATCCACCTTTACTCACCTGCAAACTTGGTATCGAAGCTATACGCAACTTTTTACAAGATGAATTGTACCCTGACTAACCGATAAGTGTGTGCAAACATTCATCAGAGATAACAGAAAAAAGATTTACTATTGCATCAGAAAACATTTCGTCATTTAATGCCTCCTATAAATACTAGCCTGGAGTCATGCTTTCGTGTATGAAACATGTCACTACCAGCTGTCTGTATTTTTCAATTGATTCTTTTCCTCTACGAATATCTAGCATGGCAACTAGAAATCAAGAATTTGACTACTCACAAGCATTATCGTGAGGCCGTGGGGATGAATGTGCAATTTTTCACTGTTCAAATCAATTCCTTGCCGCATCTCGCTGCGGCTTATGTTTACTACCATCGAATGAAACGGTCCATGTTGCTCTACGTACCTTATTTGATGCTTTTCACTTTCGGACAACTCATGTCTTGGTGGTTGCCGTACTTTTTCCGCATCGGGTTTTGGTATCTGGATGGAACCGGTGAAAAACTACGACAATATCAACAGTACCATGCACACTATCATCGAATATTACCCCGATTCAAAAATCATGAGATTATTCCTGATACAGAACATACAATTCTAATCGTACTGACTTGTATTACAGTTGTGCTAACGATTCGATCCGTGTATTCCTCGAGAATGAGCTCAGATTCCAAAATCAAAGCGAAATAGAATAATAAACTTCGACTGAATTTTTATAAATTACCTAAATAGTGTAGATATTTATTTGGAAAAGAGAAAACAGCTACTGGAGCACTGAAATCTAAAAAGTGACCTGTGTTTACGGTTTCGACGGCCCTTTAATGGATTTTAACTTGTCAGTTTCCACTTCTCCAAGTGCGAGTTGCCTTTTGAAGATGTCGTATTCACGTTTTTGATCGAAATGTGTCACCCAAGTCGCTGGACAGCTTGATTCAAATAATTGACGAAGCTGTAGACATTTTTCTTTTTCTTCTTTGTTTGTATCGAGACATTTCCAATAATCATCACGCGTCAGCCAACATTTTTCACGATATTTCTTGTCAATAACAGACATGATTGATCCGAATTGAATTTTCGTGAAAGCAGAACTCGAAGTTTTTCTCGTCTCGTTGTGCAGTAATGAAAACAAAACGCTATTGAATGGTTGATTCGTCTGTGCCGTCAACACGAACCACAGAGGGCGCTAATGGATGTAATTAAATCGTTTTCCTTTCAAGAGCTTTTACAGATATTACTGAAAATAAGACATGTCGAGAAACTAACCGGCACAAAAGAAGCGGAAGTTATTTAAATTACTTTATGTTTCATTCTGACGCCCTGCTGTTAGTGTTTTTTGCAGAAAAGTAAACTCTATGGTTTGCAACCTTTTTATAAACATTGAAGAACTTTTCTTCCTTCTGCAAATATATCTGGAAGAAAGTGTGATGCTAAACAAGATATTTATTTGAATACTCAACCTATTTTCTGAGTGTAGCTTTCCAATCTAGATGGCGAACATGAACAGCAAATCCAGTCTGTTCTCTCTTATGATACATGGCTTCTGTGTAGTATTTGCTTTAATTAGTGTATATTACTTAATCTTCAACCGACCCAGCCTCTCGTACATATGTCAATTAACATTACAGACTCCTGCGAATGTAAACTATGCATCATTGGGAAGTAAATCTATGGCTCAGAGTAGATCTAATTTAACCATAGAGAATTTTCTCAACGAGACACACGCTGAACTTGTTTCGCCAAATGGTCAATTTGTTTTACGATTGGAACCATCGGGTAATCTTCGTTATTTGGAAATTCTCCAGTCGGATAAACTTTTACCAACACATTTGTTTGAAAAATCACTTTTCTCCACATCGACCGGCGATGCCTGGCCTGGTAAGCATATTGTTACTTTACAATCAAATGGAATTCTTCAAGTTCGAGTAAAAACAACCTTTCTATCAGATTGGAAAACAACATGGACGTCAAGTTTATTGCCACAATGTAAAAAACTGAGTACAACTCACGGTTTTCCAGTCTTATCCGTTGCCGATTCCGGTTTATTGGCAATTTATTTTCAACATGATCGGATCGAACATTTGTGTGTGTTACATCCAGAAATCATCTATCAGTCGAATACGGCGCCTGCACAGATTACTACTAGCAGCAAAGGGAAAAGTCCACGAATGGCAATGGTTATTGCCGGTTTCTTTCGATCAAATACTATAGCATGCCAGTCACATGTTGAGAAACTTATCAAGAAATGGCAGCAGATGCATGGTATCTCCGTCGACGTTTTCATCTTTACATACGTTCAAGAAGCGCATCTTCCAAACAGTAAAGTTGTGAATAATGAAACCATACTAGCCGAATTAAAAAAGTGCTATAAAGATAACTTGAAAGGAGTCCGTATTCGAAATGTCAATGAGATCGAAGAAGCATTCTCTGGAGTCGATGCTTCTCATGTCACGCAATGTGGTGGAAAATTGAATCGTTTACAATCGCAACTCAAAACAGTCTATCTCGCTGGTCAATTGATGCGGAACTATATGCTAATCGAAGGTATTACGTACGATTATGTTCTTCGTCTTCGACCAGATACGAATTTTTGGGGAACAATTCCTGATTTACCGGTCTTCGGCACTTTTGATAACGAGGCAAGAATTTTGCTTCCTCATCCTTATCGAGAGCATTACTACTGGTGTTCACATCATGATGGACGTATACGCACGGGCGTAACCGATCAAATGGCGTATGGAACTTTAACAAACATGCAAATATATCTGAATATGTACGTCGGCTTTTCAGATTTCGTTCGTATTGTTACTGGCCAATATACCGATGGCGGAAAGCAAACGAAACACAATACGATGGCATGTGAAGGTACGGTTGGTGATAATGGTTGTGATAGACCCAACGCCGATCGTTGTGCTATTGAATGTCTTGTAAGTTATTACCTTGTATTAAATGGCTTAGATCCGGAAATCTCTTGGACATGGCAACAGAACGTTCTGAGAACGAACGGTGCACATTCGAAAGATTGCGGTCGACCTTACAACTGCTAATTGCATGATTATACTGTCACTTGAAAGAATTTTCTGTTTTCATCGTTCACATGCAATCGAAAGAAGTCATTTGACATTAGTATCAAACATAATTTCTATATCTTTTCAACAAAGAGGTCATTAAAGAATCAATCGACAAAAGCTATATTTTAACCATCAATTAAATCTCATGAAAAAGTAATTAGTTGATACTAATGTTAATTATCTATGACAAATCCATTAACGTTAAAACAAATTTGCTCTCTTTTCATACTCGAAATAGCCTATCAAGGCAATCGACATCATGTCCCATGATCTTATTTGTTTTCAAAAGAATCCCCGTGGTTCGATAGGAATCTCTAATTGTTTTTCTAACAAATACACAAACAAGACGATACAATCTCAAGACAACTGCACTAAGCTGGTTGCGCGATATGAATCATTTATGTCCCGGAGAGAAGTCGTCGTCGTCGTCGTCGTTGTTTTATTATCACTTGACACTTGTCTGATTAATCGACACGATTCAGGTGATAAAAATTCTCCCTTTAAAGGTTAAAACAAGCTGCCAGCAGCGGAATATAACCGCAGCTCAAAACATTGCGTTTCTTTTTGTCAGATGAACGTTATGATACTTCGCTCTCTGTCAAAATATGATGATCTAATATCGACACACAGCTGCGGAAAAATCTTCAAAGATCTAATGATGAGAAGGCGAAAGAGGAAAAAGCGGACAGATGTAATGACGCTGATGATATTGAACTCATGCATGTAGTCATATATCCAATCGAGCAATTTAATCACTAATCAGCATGAAATTTAACTTTGAAGTTTGAGTATAACGAAGAAGAAGATTAACATTGGTCAATAAACACACTAGGGAGTTGATTACATTTCATCACACGAAAGTTTTTCGATACGAGACAAGCAATCTGTAAAAGACTATTCAAAAATAACGATGATATTGATGAGTATACAACTTATTCAATCATAATTGTTGCAAGAAAATATCGAATTGATTGTTATTCGATTATAATTGTCAATAAACCTAATGAGATTACAACCATCAATTATCATGAGAATGAAGAGAGAGGAAAAGAACTTCGTGTTGATTTGCATAGTTTCAGTGGAATGTGAACTTGTTGATATGAAGAGTTTAGCAAGCAGAAATGAAACGGAAGTAAAACAACATTCCGAATAAAACAAACAGAAACAGAAAATCATGTTTTATAATAGCGACAGTTCACTTGAAATTATTGAAGTTGTCTCGAATATCCAAAATGTTATCTTTGAATTTTGACGCGATATCCAAACGAGAACCGACCGGATATTTTGTTTTCTTTGAAATATTTCAACACCAATCAATTTGACTTGAACATTATACTATTACTTTCACTGTACACTGCCTTTCGCTCCTTTTTTTCGTCATGAGAGAGGGAGAGAGAGACAGAGAACAAATTGTCTTCTCTCTCTCTTTCTCCCCCTTCTCGCTTCCTATTATAAAAGGTAGAAAAATGTTCACTGCATCTCATTCCTTCTCTCCCCCTCTCGTATATACATTATACACAGGTGCATTTGTCATAGACAAGAAGAATTTGTCGTTAGCTCAATTATACACGTATCAAATGCATCTTTTCCATTATCACCAATTTATCTTAATTTTTGTGACTGTTATCCAACACTGTAATGGATTCTGGTGGTAAGTATCTAAAATAGTTTGAAAGAGAAGAGCTGCTTTTGAAGTCAAGATCATTTCTCACACATGTAGGTGGGAGTGAGAAAAAAGATCATTCGATCGAATATCCTGGAGTTCTTTGATCTCTCGACGGAATCATTCTTATTTTTGACATCGTCAATGAGAAAATATTTTTGCTTCAAGGTCTCTTGGACTACCGTCATTTCAATTATGGTCATCATCACATCGATCAATCGAACAAAAACAATTCTGTACATCGTTAACATTTCTAACCATTGAACAACGTTTCTACTGCGAAAATAATTCGAAAATCTTTTCGATTATCATCCGATCACTACGTTTGGCTATCGACGAATGTCAATATCAATTCCGAAATCAACGATGGAATTGTTCACTCTTCAACCAACCTGAAATGTTCGGAAAATTGATCGCAAGAAGTAAGTTTCGAGTGAGGAAAAGAACAGTGTTAGTGAATGCTGAGAACTTGTAATTATATTACATCACATCGAGCTGAAGTTTTGCTTTTTATTTGATGTCGTCATCGGTATANCGATCACTACGTTTGGCTATCGACGAATGTCAATATCAATTCCGAAATCAACGATGGAATTGTTCACTCTTCAACCAACCTGAAATGTTCGGAAAATTGATCGCAAGAAGTAAGTTTCGAGTGAGGAAAAGAACAGTGTTAGTGAATGCTGAGAACTTGTAATTATATTACATCACATCGAGCTGAAGTTTTGCTTTTTATTTGATGTCGTCATCGGTATACAACTCGAGACAAGAATACTCTTCGTTCAATTTGCCTTGAAGCTAAAACATACCATTCGATAAGACCCTGATCTTTTTCTTTTCTTGCCAAACAATATGTTCAGAAAGAGAGGATAATTAGACCACCTGAAGTGATGTATATTTATGTACACTTTTTCTTTTCTAGAAACACCTGAAGTTGCTTTCATCTATGCACTTACGTCAGCGGCTGTCATGCACAATATCGCTAAAGCTTGTGCGAAAGGCGAGCTCACCGAATGCGGTTGTGATAAAAGTCAAACAACAAGCCGAGCCGCACGCGCTATGGTAAAAACACCTTCGATCAATGCGGCAGCCGATGGATTTGAATGGGGCGGATGTTCAGATGATTTAAAATTCGGTCGTAATGTTAGTTTGTCGTTTATTGATCGACAAGAGATGTTTATTAGTCGTCGTCGTATTGTTCGAATGATTAATTTACATAATAATGAAGCGGGAAGACAGGTAAGAGAAGAAAAGAAGAGAAAATTTTTATGTTTTTTAACGAAATTTTCTTTAGGCTGTCGAACGTAATGTTCAATTAACATGTAAATGCCATGGTGTTAGTGGGTCATGTACATTACGTGTTTGCTGGCGTACATTGCCTGATTTTCGTCTTATTGGTTCGGATTTACGAACAAAATATGCAAGTGCAACACAAGTTCGACTCAATCGCCGTTTAAATCTGCTCAAACCGCGCAAAACTTCTCAGAAAGACTTCAATACAACCGATCTCATCTATATTCACACGTCACCATCTTTTTGTGAGAAGAATTCTCGTCTTGGCTCGTTAGGCACTCAAGGACGTGAATGCAATTTAACCCGAAATGAACCTGGAAGTTGTTCGGTTCTTTGCTGTGATCGTGGATATGAAACCATCGTGTCAACTATCGAAGAAGATTGTGACTGTCAGTTTCATTGGTGTTGCGAAGTGCGTTGTAAACGCTGTGTAAAACGAATCGAAAGACATTTCTGTAAATGAATGAATATCTTTTCCTCATTTTCTATTTATTCGTGGATGTCANGACGTGAATGCAATTTAACCCGAAATGAACCTGGAAGTTGTTCGGTTCTTTGCTGTGATCGTGGATATGAAACCATCGTGTCAACTATCGAAGAAGATTGTGACTGTCAGTTTCATTGGTGTTGCGAAGTGCGTTGTAAACGCTGTGTAAAACGAATCGAAAGACATTTCTGTAAATGAATGAATATCTTTTCCTCATTTTCTATTTATTCGTGGATGTCAGATGTATTTGTTTGACCGAGTAACAGTTCCATTCATTTTTCTTTTCTTCTCTATTTATATGTACACTGATACTTATGTACAAAGAAAAAAAAACGATTATGTGTCTCTGCTTGATCAAGCATAAAAGGGCATTTTCTTTTGACAGACTACTTTTGAAATGTAATCAAGCAAAAATCCGGTTAGGTGATCAATGCTAGAGGGGAAATACATATGTATTTACTCTCGTTTTCTCTACTAATGATCTGGACACACCTATGTTGATGTTTGTTCGGAGATCAATATAATGATAGAGACGTTGCTTGTGAAGACAAAGAGAAAATAATGGTTCTGGTGAGAATTAGATCAAATTAACTTATTTACAAGAAATGAAAGAAAACTTGGCAGTCCGGCCGTTTGTTTTATCTCAGCTGGATGTTAAATGATTGATAGAATTCAGATCGTGTTCAAAAGAAGAATTGTAAAATAAGGCTTAAATTAGGATCGATTTGTTAATTAACAAAACAGACGAATGTATTTTCACACTTTGTATACGTTCGTATTCACATGCATTCAAATGAGATCTAAAAGAGTTTATTTTCTTTTTCTATGAAATAAATTCTATTGAACTGTTGAAATTTTATTAGTCAACAGAAAGAAAAACAAACAAAAAAAGAGAACAATAGCGAGTTTAATAGACAAAAGACAAGCAGAAAGAAACAACTCTGTTTGCGCGCATCTTTGAGAAGACACATGTATGGATCGGTTCCATTTTATTGTACGGGAGAAGATGTGCGCAAGACAACGGACGTCGAAGAATAGACAGAGAAAGAATGAAGATCAAATTTGTCAAAATATATTTGAAAATTCATGTCTTCATAGAAATTGATCTATCACAAAAATAGAAGACGACGACGACAACAATAACAAAGTGATTATAAAAACAAGTTTTACTGTTGTATGCAGAGAATCAAAACGTGAAGAAAAGAAATGAAGAAGAATAGAACGTATCAGTCCATCAATGTTATCGTAATCCTGAGAAGCAGTGACAGTGGAGAGGAAAGGAAAACAAAACGAATTGAATTGTTATTATCTCGAAGAGGAAGAGTCTTTTGTCACTACTGAATTATGTTTATTTTGATAACAGCTATTATTATTTCTATCATTCTTTTGTATAGAATTGGTTAGTGGCGACGAAACTTTGACAAATGGTGCCATGAAAAGTAACGCAAGTAACATCAATATCAACCAAATCAGTCCGTAATAAAACAAACGTATACCAGTGATGAATATATTCATTGTCTTCTTCGCATTCTGCTTACGTCTTTGTGTTACAGCATCGTAATAGATTTCATTCAATTGATCACTAGCAGAATCCCATGAATGTTTCAATGCTTGTTGTTGTGCTTTTATCGACAAATACTCGCGATCTTTCATAGCACGACGGACAGCTTCTTCGGCTGAATCTAGATCATCTGGTTTCCATAAATATCCGTGTTCACCATTGACAAAGAATTCTTTCAATTGTCCACCTTCTGCTGCGACCACTGGTGTTCCACTCGCCATAGCTTCTAAGTAAACTTGTCCGAATGTTTCACTAACTGATGCATACAGAAAATAATCAGCACTTGCATACGCGCTCGCTAGCTCTTCTCCGCCGAGATAACCAAAAAAGTATACGCGATCTTTGGGAAATACGGGTTCTAAGGTTTGTCGATATGGACCATCACCAATAATACAGAGAAATGTTTGATTTTGTATGCGATCTAATACAAGTGATAGAAATTCGAAATTCTTCTCCGGAGATATTCGACCGACGCAAAGAAATAGCGTTATCGAATCCATTTGTTGTTCAGTAAAGTTATTGTATGTTCCAAACATACGGTAACGCATCGATTGTGAACGTCGATTAGGGTTGAATAGTTCAGAATCGACACCAGTCTTCCAAACAATAACTGGCCGAGGTATACCTGTGTTTTCCATAAATTCGGCAAAATCTTTACTAACTGTTAAATTGGCTGATGAATAGATTAAGTGTTTCAAGCGAATGAATTGGTACAGAGATCGAGTCATAGTCACAGCGTACGAACGCATGTAAGTTGAAAGGTAGAAGTCGATATTGGTATGTGATGACCACACGATCGGGATATTGAGAGATTTAGCAATGGCACCACAAAACATGGCTGCTGGTGTTTGTTCAACAATATGAATGACATCAGGTGAAAATCGACGAATCGCTGAATACATAGTTGGCTAAAATCAAAATTCGAAATGTTCGAACTGCATACATGAAACGTTTCATCGTAAAAACAAATATTATTCATTCTCTGACATTTCAATACATTCGACACTCGACGACCGGTAAGATGTTTGTCTTCTTTTCTTATTCTTAATGCACTTTCGTATTCAGGTTAAGAGAATCTTTGCAAAGCGTAAGGTGCTAAAAAAGCGTTCGTTTTTCTTTGTCCGCTTAGCCTTCGATCATTGGTACGAAACCACAATATGACAAATTTCACGCATGAATGCGCAGACTTTTATGTGTACAAAGCCTATTTTGTTTGTGCAACTTACATTAGGAAAAAGAAACGGGCAAGCACAGTCGATTTTGTTGGTAAATTCAGTTGATGGCAATGAGGAGAATGTAACATAGGTCTGAAGTATATCGTTTCCTTCAACCCATGTCAAAGCATTCTAAATAGATACAATGAATCACAATAACAAGGTTTATTCGAGCTTAAGTTATGCAAATAATACAGTCGATGAATCGTTTTCAATATTTTCTCTTTCTCTCTCTCTCTATCCGACTTACTTTGCAACCAGTAATTACGTGAATATGATGTTTTCGGTTAGCTAAACGTCGAATAATTTCTTTGAATCGACGTGTTATGCCACTAGTGAACGATGGAAAACTTTCGGCAAATAGAAGAATCCGTAATGGTTCGTCATGGTGAAAACCATTTGTGTAAGCTACACAAAAAAAGTAAACAGTTACGAAGAATATTCCGTAGTGAAAACAAATGGTTCTTATTGTTAGTTATAAGCGAGCAACGTACCTCCCTTACTAATCATTTGATTTAATAAAAATCTAAAGTGAAATTTCAATCTCAACGTAAATGAAGTCGAATGAATGAATGTGAAGTAAAAACACTATGAGACACTCTATTCATTCGTCTCCTTTATATATTCTTGTGAAATGAGTATTCGAGACATGAAATCAATTCTTTTTTTTTTCTTCTTCGGTTTTTTTTCTCATTCTTCCTTTTCTTTCTACCATACATAAAATACGTGTTCACATGAAAATGCATGTGCATGTTGTACAGCAACGAAACACTCACATACACATAAAAAATGACTAAAAATACTTTTTCGTCACTCGCACATACTCAGCTATGATTAATATTTTTCGTTTTCTCCTTCTTTCTATGAATAACTCACATTGGTGGCAATGATCGATACTTGTCGAGCACTTATCAACAACATTCGATGTTGATGAGTCCTCAGGTGACTGAAAGAAACTTGCCGCTAGTGCTGCACATGAACCCGTTGTGAAACTGAACTTCCACCAAGATGAGGACGTTTCGTGTGGCGACGAGGATGCTGTTGCGAACGAAGATAACATTGCATTCTATTCGACAAGTAAAAAAAACAACAGAAATTAGACAAACAAAATCTGGACGAATCATTCGTTTAAATGCGTATAGATAAAATCAATCAATCAATCGATCACTAAATTTGATTTCGAAGTCAAAAACAAAATATTCGCGAGTGTTAACAATATGTCCGTTCGTCAACTATTCGACATCATCTAGTCGTTTTAATAATGTACTCGCGATAAGGTAGATGTCAGTAGAAAGTGCGATTGAAACGTACATTTATATATATTTGAGAAAGAATACTCAAGAAAGGAATCTTTTCTACGTGTCGAATGCAAATACAACGAAGGAAAAAGAAATTTGCAGTAACTAACACAACAGCCGGTACTATACTTACTAGGCGATAAAGCATACAACCGCATGTCTTTCTTCATTCTCTCTCTCTCTCTCTCTCTCTCTATCGCGATTTTTTTTCTTTACGCTATCTATAGCAAGATCTTCTTCGTTATGTATGCACTCGTATTACACAGAATTGTTCGACACTTTTTTCCACCATCAGAACGAACAGAAATTCAACACACAAAAGAACATCGAAGAAGAAAAAAGGAAATATCTTTTGAGAGAGACAGAAACGAAGAATATAAATATACTATTGCCAGTTTTATATATACATAGACATTGCCGTCGATCAAATGTCAAATGTTGCTAAGATGAAGAAATTCAGGGACAAAAAAATACAATAATATTCATAGTTTTTACAACTCAACGAAACCATAATTATTACTGTTTATTTACAGATTCAAGGTCGAGCAAGTCCTATTTATTCTGATTAATCTCACATGAAATCAATAATCGAATATGAAAAAATTCTTACTCAAATGTTTTCCTCGAATGAAAAGTACTCGATGTAAATTTGCATTCACGATTTCTTTTCTCTATTGATCGTAAATATTTTATTATTTTGAAAAGGCCTACAATGTAACAATCCGAATGAATCATCTCAAATTTCTGACAAATAGAACGATATGATTTCATTTTTTCTCGTTGTGTTTTGTCATCAAGTAGATAAATATAGACATTGGATTTAATGGACAATTAACAAACGATATCAGTATCAGTTTTCGTCCTGCTAAACTTCAAAATCGACAGCACGCGTGCACTTTAGAGAACAGAAATAGATTATGATGTAAATTTTCGCACTCAACAGATTTCAATATGATCCTCTTACATAAATAAATAAATATACACAGAGAAGTGAATAATGCACTTCGAAAACGACCATATGGATAAATAGAAAGTCATCACTGGATGGCAATATGTAGGAAATAGAGATAAATACATGGATGATTAATCTATATACACACGTGTGGACGAGAGATAATAAGACGAGACAATGGCTTTGATGAGATTACAAAACAAAAATGCACAAATTTATTGATTTATTTTAATAATAATTCATTTGACTGAGCAAGAAATTGATACGTGATTATGATATGACCGACTGTCCTTGTTTCCGACGTCATGGAAATATGGTAATCTAGGCAAATAATTTGGATGTAAACCAAACGATAGGAAATGTTTTTGTGTTTAATCAGAATACAATGATTATTCACAGCAAGAATTCTAGTTTTCATACGATATCAAACTGCTGTGAGATATGGCTTCATTTCTTATATATCTTGTTCGATATGATTATATTGAATGAATCGAAGAGGAAGACACGTTGTCGATAGAGGTCGCTCAACATCATTCGTCGAAATGAAAAACCGCATGACAAGGTTCAATTGGTTGATAAGTTTGACCGTTTGATCTGGCAGATAGGACGAGCTGCGTGCTTGTTTGTCAACAAATGTTTGAAGGGTATCGTATGTATTCGATACAATTTGATATTTAAACTGACGATGGATCCATATGCGAGTGACAATGAAGATCATGATCTTCATTCTTTATCTGAACGTGTTTTACCTTTAACATCTGCATCTTTTACGAATAATAATATATCTCCCAGAAATAATAGCAATAATCCTAATCGTATTCGTTCACTAAAACCACAAAAAAGTATTTCATTCGATAATCAAACTTATCGTGAAGAAATGTCCTTTCCAACAACAGCAAGCACAGGTGATATTATACAGTTAAGCGATGGTACGAGAAAAAAATACAACGGCTCATCATGGCGTCGAATGTGTTCCAAACCAAATTGTACTTATTATACACAGAGTCAAGGCTTATGCAAACCACATTTAGCGGCATCGAAGAAGCGCAAACTATCCAAGAGTGACAATGATTTACCCGTGATCGAGTCAGCGTTTCCGACTCAAAAAGAGCCTAAGAAAGGTGATATTATTGTTTTACCGAATGGTGTTCGGAAAAAATATGACGGACGACAATATAGACGTGTTTGTGCTAAACCTTCATGTACTGTCGTTGTACATGGTAGTCTAGAATATCAAAATGGGTTTGTATTGATGAATTTTCGACTACCGCTCTCTATTTCTAAGTATGAATTGTAGTTTATGCCCTCATCATTATAATGAATATCGTTTCAATACCATTAGTCAAACAATACCTCAAACTGAACAAGCATTATTCGGCCAAAGCTCGACTCCACCGAAGCAGTCTGTGATGTCTTCTTCTTCACCATCATCATCATCATCACGCAAACGTCATCGCCCGAATTCTCCATTATCCGGTAATTTATCACAAGTTCCAATATATGATAATCACAGTAAAAGCTCGGTACCCAAACCGAATCGTCGTCTATCGATTGCTGTTATTCCACCATCCGTCGACATTGAACATCCGAACAAAGGTGATATTATTGAAATGGAAAATGGATCGAGAAAGAAGTTCGATGGTGTTGTCTGGCGAACGATTTGTTCAATTCCAGGTTGTTTAATTGCTGCACAACGAAACGAGCTATGTCGGAAACATTTCATTAAACTTAATGGCAAACCGAATACAGCACCGACTATGGCCACGAACATGAATACTTCCGGCGCAAGGCTCACATCCAGAGTTGATAGCAGTTCGTCCCTGGATGACAGATCAGGTAGCTAATGAACTACACTAATCTGTAATACTTCAAATACTATTTCGTCTAGAAGTACTTCACAGTGTCAAGTTTTCGAAGGATCTTGTCACTGGTGTCAAAGATGAATCGATGGATTACGATGGTAGCCAGTACGAAGAACCCAATACAGATAATATATCTAACAGTTACAGTATTTCTGGTTCGTTTCTTTCTTCCAAATTATATTTAAATTTCTCACTGTTGCCTTTCAGATGAAGAAACACATATTAAACATGAACAGTCGTCATCAATTGAGGATGACAACCTAGGCACACAAATTGATCATACATTAATCAATGCACTTTCAGCAAGCAGAGAAAAATTTCCAACAAGTGTGGTGTTCTTTCCCCCTTTTAACTTAATACGTTCTTTTCTCTTCTAAATTTAGCTTTTCTAAAGAAATGGCTCCGGGAACATCGCAGTCATCCGTATCCAAGTAACCATGAAAAACTTCAACTGGCTAAGCAGTCTTCGATCACGTATGATCAAGTGACAACTTGGTTTAATAACGCTCGAGCTATTCTCCGACGTCGACAAGCAAAACTACGACATCCGTTGAATACTGCTGACGACAACGATGAGGATGACGTTGTCGATGAACATCTCACTTATGATAATCGAAAACGTGAGTCTATTTCTCCAATGCAATTCAATTCAATCGTTCGATTTTTCAGGTCACCGATCAATGCCTTTATTCAACGGTGTTAGTTGCCGTTCGATAGGTATACAATGCAATCCATCAACAGTCGAACAGACAACTATAACATCAACAAAAATCTCAGTTATGACCGATGATGAATTAGCGTCCGATCGAACAATTCAAATCTTGACGCCATCCAATCGAGTATTAGCAACAAATAATGTAAAAGGAAACAGTAGTCATCATTTGCTATTAAATGGAATTAAAACCGAAGATGAAGATGAACGAGAAAAAGATATTATTATTACAACAACCTGTCTCGATGACGATCAAATGGTAGGCATGAATCTGTTACTCTATACCCGAGAATCTGCTTTCTAAGAGAATTTAATTATAAGCAGGTTGAGTGGATAGAAACTAATTTCTACATTAATTATCATGAATAAGATAGGAGCCCATTATTCGAGAACATCTATGGAGTACACTTGTTATCAACGTAAATAGGCTACTACAAGAATTGCATGTCTGTTGAGTTAATACCATTGCGAGAATAATTTTTAAAAAAAAGTTCTCAGAGAGAAGGAATGTGACAACAGCAGGAAGAACTTTGTCAGGTTCATGGTTTCATTTATGTTTAGGTACGCGTCAAAGATTTCTGTTCAAGATTTCAAATTGAATTGTGTAATGTTGTTGATGAAACGACGACACACTTGATAACCGATGAAGAAGAAGGTGAAACGCTCGTTTGTCCTTTATCGAAAAAAGTTATTCAATCAGTTGCTCGCCATATGTACATTGTCACATATCGATGGATTGATGCTTGTCTAGAAGGCAACAAGATTGTCAACGAAAAACCGTTCGAAATTCAAGGTGATCTCACGCTTTCGTCCGATCATAATGGTTTGTCGATGCTCGTGTTTTGCTGCGGGAAGAAAAGGAGATTTTTTGTCTGTTTTGTAGGCATGCAACGAAGTCGACAGAGTATTTTACCAGATAATTTACCGAAAAATCTTTTATTAGAAAATTTTTCTATTATGTTAAAATGTAATGGATGTCAAGAAATGATGAATAATGAAGAATTAATTGAATTAGTTCAATTATCTGGTGCTAAACATACAACTGATTCTCATTTTTCTCGTTTACAACCAGGTATTACTCGTATTGTTCTCTGTGAAAAAGAATATCTTATGAATCGACGTGAAATGTATGAAAAATGTATTCAATCCGGTATCCATTTTCTCACTCCGGAATGGTAAGTGTGAGCAGCGACAGCCAGTACAAGATTTTCAACTCTTCTCTTTTCTTTCTTCTAGGTTTCTGGAATCACTTGTTCAATACCGTATTCAACCATTTCAAGAATATCAAATATCGCCATAAGACAAAGCACTACGATAAAATGTCTTGTCTCTCTTTCTCTGTCTCGTCTTCTTCTTCTTCTTCTTCTTCTTCTTTTTTTGCTTGTTGTCAGATTAAAAGCTAAACGCAATCGTTCTTGTATTCTCTTTAATGAAAAAACAAAGATCAATTATTCGATTGAAATACGAGAGATCAACATATTCGACGCACTCGAATGAAAGGGAAAAATTATTGTTATCACTGTCATGACATATATTCTGTACATCGAGGGAAGCCGTGCGTATTGAAATTATCATAGCCATACTCGTAAGAACGAAGGACGAACTCGATGATACACGAGTATCAAGTCCAATTAAACGAATTTGTCTACTGGTTGCATGTCAACCACGTGACGACATAAAATATCACAAACAGATACATACTAGACTCATATTAGGATGATAATCAACATATACAACGAAAGTGGTGCATCATTCCAGGAAAAAATACGTCATTACAGAGAGGATAATTAGTAGGTGCCGTTGTTGACGACTTTCTTGAAAATGATCTCATGAAAAAATCCGATCTAATTTGGATGCGATCTTTTATTGATGTCATTCTTTTTAATAACATTAAGCAAATCCGGGCGAGTAGCTAAAACTAATTACATTGAACACGTGAGAAGTTTGGCCATCCAATCTCTGGTGATTATTCACTGAGCAGTGCTGCTTAGTTCGCCGGTGAGTGTCTGTTTGATTCATTAGGTGTTTTCAACATTCATGTTTATTGTCAAGAAATCTGACGAGATTTTTTCAAGTTTGTTTTTAATTTGGTAATAGCAATGATATCAAGACTTGTCAGTGCAATTTATGCATGTTGTTTTTTCCTGATTGTCTTCGAGAAGTTCTTTGAAATAGTTGCGCGTGTCAACACCCCCAGTTTTTCTTTTGCGCTCTCTATTTCCTTGCTTAGTCGCATCTTATTGTCTGTTCTTTGCAAAGCTTTTCATCATCATCATCATCATTCCTTTGTGCCGTTCGGAAATATGGTGCTTCTGTTCGTATGCGTGTTTGCGTGCATACGTTGCAAAAAATGGAGAAGGAGAGAGGGAGAAAAAGAAGAAAAGAAGCGAACACAACAAACAGTCGGAGATGAAACAGGAAAAGAGAAAGAAAAAAAGAAAAAAAAATATCGAAAAATATATATTGACCTTATTTTCTTTTCTAGTACTCTCAGTGCAAACAAACTGAATGATCTACCATTGACAAATCTTTTTGCTCTCGGTATTAGTTGAAAGAAACAGGCAGGTAAAGGGCAAATCCCATCAGTTGATTTCAAAACAATGGAGTGTTTTCTTTTACAAGCACTTATTCTATCCGTGAAAAAGGAAAAGAAACTATAATAGTGCAGCTGATGCTTTATTCTTTTCATGTAACCCGAGACATTCGTTGCGTTCTACGTTGAATGAACTCTTCTACTAGTTTTTTAGATAGGCTTTCCCAGTCGATGGAAACTGACGACTATTTCACATATTCTCCCTTGATAATATACGGAAATGAGTAAACTATTGATGACTTCGCTGAACTTTTTCTCAGGTTTTTAACATAATCACTTTAATATATAATTATACTGCTCGTATATTACACGTAAGATTAATGAAAAACAAAGATCTTAGGAGAGGAAGCGAACTTATTAGTAGGTACTTTTTTTTTTCTTTCTGGGTACGAAAGTTCTTCTGATATCCGCAATATTCGTACTATTAACAATTCCGAGATCAGCGTTCTTTTTTCTCTTCATTAGTGAAGAATTTTTGTGTTTGAATATTAAAAAGTCATTTGAAATGACTTTGTCATTCGCTAAGCAACACGCTTCACTGTTGTCGAAAGGTTACAGACGAAAACATTGATAAGATTTTGTTTATTTTAAATAACACACTGAGATGTAGTGAAGCTTATGAAGGGCAAAAGCACTGATAATGAGTACGAGTTGGGCGTAGGTGTGTCGTACGCATCGGCTTGTTTTCCAAATGATATTTGATCCTGTTAGATCTTCTTGTCGATGTTTTTCTCTTTTTCTCTGACTAGCTTTGTCTTGACAAGTTGGAGAAGAATGGCGAGAAAATATTTTTTCAAGAACTGTTCTTCGTTAAACCACATTGAAACGAGAGACGGGAAAAAAAGATTTTACTCATTTTCCTTTTCTCTTTCTACGCCTTTCGTCTCATTTCTTTGCTTCTTTTCTTTTGATTTGCCTTTTCAGCATAAGTATATGCACGTATACTTGAAAATTATGCGCAAACAAACATATACACAAATTTTTTTCATTATATGACAAAAGTAACACTAGATTTTTTTTTCGTTCGTTCGGTCTTCTTCTTTTTTTTTCTTTCTTGTAAATAAACTTTTCATTCTTTATTGTTTACAACGCATCGTTAGTTCGCATGAGATTAAACGACAGCAGAATGACATATAATGGCGTCGGAGACATCTTTTACGTACATTTTACGCTAAGTTTCTCTGCTTTAGATGTTTAGCGAGTCACCATTATCCACAGCTCCTCTTCCCATCCCGTCAGAACTATCTATTCTTAGTTCTCCAACATCGTCCGTATCGGCGTCACCACTATCATCAATAGCGACTTCGCGTCGATCGACGATAACCTCAACAAATAATCAACGTTCTGGTTTATTTTCTTCATGTCAATCCAATCGACAGATGAAAATAGGAAAGTATTTCCTTGAGAGAACGATCGGCAAAGGTAACTTTGCCGTTGTCAAACTAGCGACACATTGTGACACACATCAAAAAGTAGGAAAACACGGATCTTGTCAATCAAAACCTTTGCCTTTCATTCTCTTCAGGTAGCAATTAAAATCATCGATAAGTCACGATTGGAATCGACCGATCATCAAAAGCTCGAGCGGGAGATTGCTGTGATGAAATCACTAGTACATCCATACATAATCCGTCTCTACGAAGTATGTAGACGATTTGCACTCTTTTCCTTTTTGTGACACATTTTCACAGGTCATGGAATCGAAAAATCTCATCTATCTAGTAACAGAATATGCAGCAAACGGTGAGCTGTTAGGTAAGCTACATTCTTTTTTATATGAAAGTAAAAGAAAAAACTAGAAGGGATTTGCGTTTGTTTGAAAATTTCAGATCTACTTCGTCGAGAAAAACGGCTGACTGAAGCGAAAGCTAAAGAAAAATTCCGACAACTTGTTTTGGCTGTTGAATATATTCACTCAAGAAACGTTGTACGTATCTTGACATAAATCTTCATATGTCTTTGTCTAATCTTCTCTGTTTCTTTCTTTCTTTCTTTCATCGTAGGTTCATCGTATGTTGTGATATAACATGTTTATCATGCTTTTTTCATTACTCATTGATATTTAACTTTAGGAGATTTAAAAGCGGAAAATTTATTATTGGATAGTCATGGAAATATTAAAGTAGCAGGTAATATAACTACACAACTGTTTTAGTAGAATTACATTGAAAAATGAGTGATGTCTGACTTTTTTGCTTCTTTGCTGTCATATAATTCTTTTGGACTAAAGGGCAAGGAAGTTAAATAACACGACGGCGAAAATGTTAACGGTAATATAAAAGTCATACGACGATGCAAAGGAAAAAACAGTAGTATGAAAATGGTTCTAAGCAAGAATTGAATTATTTTCATTTGTGTAAACTAGGAGACTGAGAAAAAGTATACTAATATGATATTTAATTAAACTACTTTTACTGTAGATTTTGGTTTTGCCAACACTTTCAAACCAAATGAAAAACTGCAAACGTTTTGTGGTTCACCACCGTATGAATGAATTCTGATTGATTCGAATGAGTTGAGTTTTCATCGATTTGTTTTTTTAGTTATGCTGCTCCAGAACTATTCCAATGTCTTCCATACTCGCCGGAAAAAGTTGATGTTTGGGTAAGGTTGATTCGAGAGGATTCCTCTGTAGTTACACAAAATTCATTCTAGGCTCTTGGTGTTCTTCTCTACATATTCGTTTGCGGTCACTTACCTTTCGATAGTAATAATCTTGCTGAACTACGAAAGCGTGTCCTCGTTGGGCAGTTTCGTTTGCCATTTTATATCAGTCAAGGTAAATCTCTTCTTCTTCGACAAGACGTGCTTTAATGCGCCTTCGTGATTTTTATTTGGTTTTAGATTGCAACTCTTTGATTAGTCATATGTTGACAGTTGATCCTGCTCAACGTTATTCAATAAACGATATTAAAAATCATCCGTGGCTAAGTTTAAGCCATTCAGATATATCCCATTTAACATCTCCAGCACAATCGATACCAGATAATCAATTAACAAATGCGATCCTAGATCACGCAGAATCACTTGGGTATAATCGAACCCAAATATTGAAATCTGTCAACGGAAATTCCTACGATAGTGATGCAGCCATATGGCATTTATTACTAGAAAAGTTTCAGCAAACGTGTCAAATTAATAGTAAATGAATTTCTTTCTCGAGTTTGAAATAACACCTCTGCCTTTTCTTTGTTGTAGACCCTCCAATTCCGACAGCTATCGAAACAGATAAATCAAGTTTGAATTATTGCCCACCAGACGTTGTAATGAAAAACAAAACATAAAAACTATCTTTTGAATGAATATGTATTTTTTTTATCTAGAATGGATCCATCCGTTCGTGTGATGCGGATGAACATATTGACGATCTTGAAACGTATTCCGACGATGAAGATCAAGATGAGCAAGTCCGTGATCAATATGTACAATTACACGGTTTACGGCGACATACTATTGGTCGACCAGTTTTACCTCTCTACAATAACAAAGTGCCTCCGACTCTCACACCAGACCTCCGACTTGTTCATCAGTTGAACAGTGTTGAACCCGCCCTATTAACAAATCGACTTTACCAGTTGCAGCAGCAGTGTAACGCACCACATACTTCTGAAAATGATGATGCAGATCATTGCTATTCACAATTACAATATCCATTATATCATCAACGAAATCCTCATTCAACAAGCTACAATGGTTTATCAGTGCAACCACCGATGACGGCTGTTTCAGATATTCATAACCAAGCACAAAAACCCAATCAATGGTTATCACCACCGGTTTCACACACCTTTCGTAAGTTATTCAGGAACTTCAAACACCAGTGTCATGTCCCTAGAAACAAAATATTTTACGAACATCGAGAAATATAACGCAGACTCTGTGTAGAATTGAACAAAAACCAGAGGAATGCTGTCGGAGAGACAAAGTCAGGATAAAATATTCATTGTATCAGGAACAAAAATAAAACATTATTGACGTCACATGACAAATGTCAAGCTTTCATGAACGTTCATCTGGAACCAAATTTTTGTCGCGATCGTTTCAAGTTTAAAGCGACGTTTTAATAATGAAATTAAAGAACTCAAAAACAGACCTCGGTGACATAAAACACATCCGATCGGAAATGTACTTTCTCTTCGATGCGTTTTGCTTTGATGCGAATGAGAGGTTTTGTCACATAACTTCTACTTTTTCTTTCCATAGAGATCAACCGGCGAGCTAGTGACAGTGGAGCTCATTTACTTCTATTTCAACAGCAGCATGACGTTACTGGTTCTAATCCGATTAGTGCTATTCGACCGACACAACTACAGTCTCCAATATCTAATGTACGTTGTGATCTTGAAGAAACAGAACATAGTATTCCAATTTTATTTTCACACCGGTATTTTAGAGATCATCACGTGGCAGTATAACACGTGGGGCGCCAATTACTCCGCCTATATTTTCCATTACACCTGATGAAACTGAAGAGAATGATGAAGAAGAAGATGATGAAAGACTTGCACGGTTTGTTATCAGAGAGGAAAGGATATGAATTCATTAATATTTACTTACGTGTTTCTAGATATCTCAATCTTGGCAAACGTCATACAGTATGTGAACAAGGCTTAATACTCGGTGGAAAAGCTCGTCGTAGTCCACGCGAAGCTGTCAAAGATCGTAGTCCATTGTCGCGTCGCGCCAGTGATACAAGTTCAAATCTGATCAATAGTACAACCAAAGTGTATCTTGAACGTTTATATCACAATGCAGTCGGATCAAAATTGAGTGATGATGATGACGTTACAACATCTAGTTTACAAGAATTGCATAAACTTCAAAAACAAGTGCAAAAGGTAACACTCAAAGCTGATCTATTGAACGAATTGAGTCACATTTCTCATTCATATTTTAGTATCCTATGAGTAACAATACAAGTTCGCCGCTCAGTCGACGGGCATCAGGTACGAAACTTTTTGAAAAGTTTTCACTTTAACGACTAATTATCATTCACTTTTTCTTTTCAGCTGTCCCATCACCGACGGGTTCTCTTGGTCTCCATATCATTCGAGAAGAACATCAATTGAACTCTTTCGTTTCGTCCAGATCACAAAATAAATCCTCATCTTCGTCGTCATCTTCCGAAGGATTATGTAATAATGGTGATGACGAAGATGAAATGGATTGCGATGTTCAAAATCATCCAATGCCACCGCAACTATCTCCACAACAACAACCCAGACAATTTATTCGACCGTCAACTCATTCATTGTATCGTGTACCGTATCATCATAAAACTCCCCCACCTTATTATTGTAATACAAGTCCATTACTTGCTCAATACTTAGTCATCCCGACGACGACACCGACTTCTTCTACACCATAATCTCATTCAGTGATCTTTATGTTTTGATAGTGAATATATACATATATTTATTTTCTTTGTCGTTATAATAACAAATTTATGTTCAAGATTGACATTTACTTCGAACAATCTCTACACTTTTTCCGTGTACATATCGTTTATTTTCCTTTCTACTATCTTAAAGTCTGCCGAGCAGTTCGTTCGAATAAAAAAATTGGCTTCTTCAATTTGTTTTCTTTCACTCACCTTTTTGGTTTTGATTCGAACACAGAAAGCAAAATATATTCGATTTTTCTTAAAAGAAAATCGATGTTACTACTCCGTGACTCAACGGCATGACGTCAGTCAGCTCAGATTTTTTTTTCTTCTTTCTGTCCAACCAACAAATTCAACCTCATGACAAATATTATGTTTTATCTTGCCAAAATTATGCAAGAATATTTCGTCATTCTATATAATAGTTGCGTTTTTTGTGAAAATGCATCATAACATCGAAAATATATGCGAGGCTGGTGATGCATAGTGAAACAAATGTAGTTCCTATTTATCCCTTAGTTCATATGAAAGATTGTGTAGATTGGATGTCAAGAACTGAAGATATAAAGCCTCATTATATTCAATTAAATAACAATAACAGTCATGAAACTATTTCTGATGAAGATATTATTACTTCACGTTCATCAGAGCCATCGGAACCTGTAAACAATCAGAAGTAGGTTAATCGGGAACTTATCTGAATATTTTCACGGGAACACTCTTTTCTGTTCCAGTTCAAATGACGTTATTGACGACGATGATTATTATGCTCAATTTGATTGGCCGAGTGATGAAGACAAAGATTTTCTAGAATCTTCTGATGATGAAAATGATGAAATCTATCTTGAAAAACATCTAAACAGTAAACAAATGACTCAATTCGATCAACTAGAGCAAACGCCATATCAACGTTCGAAACGTTCGGATAAGAAACTCAAAGCACAATGTCAGATTAAAACCAAGCATGCTAAATCAATTCGATACAATTCGCACAATAAACAATTGTACATGCATCATCGATTGTTCAAACGAGTTCAGTTAGATCCACCATCATATCATTTTCTCGCTTCGCCTCCACCACGGTGTATAGAAACGGTCAAACCTGATCGTTACGAACGAAACGATCCGAACAAAACGAAGTCAGCTACACCTGTTGTTCATCCTTCACATCAATTCCGCGAATACACAATCCATGAAAATAACATTCCCAACGAGCCTGCCTTTGACGATGCCATGATTGCGTTTCTTCTCGATATGCAAAATCGTGATCTGTATGTTAAACTCGACTTCATTTCGCTTCAATACTTCTTTTCTTCATTCGTTTTAGTTCACCGAATGACTATGAAATGTTATTACGACTTGACGAACGTGTACAACGTAAAACTGTAGACAAAAATGTTCTAAACAACCTTCAAACAATCAATGTTGACGAGACACATCTAAATGAACAATGCACAATTTGTATGGAAACTTATCTCCTTGGACAAAAATTAAAATTATTACCATGCAAACATATGTTCCATCTCAATTGCATTGAAACGTATCTCAAAGAATTTTCTACTCAATGTCCATTAGATAATATGCCGCTAGTATGACTACTACCATTGAAAGTTATGTTGAGTTCCCTATCAGTTGTACGCGTATTTTGTTTAGTGTTTTTATTTATTTTCTTAAAAAACACGTTCTCTAAATGCATTCAGTTGAGTACTGTGTCTTGAAGAATGGAAATATCATGGAAAAGGAAAGTCACTTATGAAAGTTCTCTCTTGTACTCCACTCAAGTATATGTTGTTGTACTCAACGGAGAGAAGAAATAGAATGAATGACGAGAGTGTTCATGTGCACAGAGTGAAGATTTTCAAAGAGCGGAATGATCGTCTCGAGTTCGAGAGAAAGAGAGAACTAATAAAGAAGTATTTTGAATGTTTGTTTTTATGAACTTTGAAGTGAAAAGATTTTGAATTTTATTCTATGTGACATCTACAATGCTTGTTGTTTGTCTATCGGATAGACCAATGCAATGTTGAGACGAATGTGGCCATGTCTGCTTGATAAATATTGGACTTACCATCGACGATATTCACTTTCTAAATCATCTTTTCACAGATTTGATTCATGACTCGTTGGTCTTTTGTTTGTTTTGCATTGCTTCTCCTAGCAATTCATTGGTCAGCAGCATTGAATATCGAAGGTTCATCGAAACGTGTGTTAGTATTGCTGGACAATTTGGCAATAAGAGAATCGCATTCGTTCTATTTCAAACAATTGAAAGGTAGGCGAATAGAAATAGATAAATTCAGTTCAGTGGGATAATGAAGAGAGATTTTGTTCGATTCTACATACTGGCAATCAAATGATGAATTCATTTTATATAGCTGTTCACATTCTGAATATCTTTGATTGGAATGTATTGATTCATTCAATCTGACGATTGTCATTCATGATCTCTTTTTTGTTAGCTATTGAGGAGAATTCGTTTGTTTAGACCGTGGATTTGAATTAACCTACAGATCATCAGATGATAGTAGTTTACAAATCGTCAAATATGGTGAATATATCTATGATCATATCATTCTCTTCGCTCCAGGAACGAAAGGTAATAACATTATTGAGTATTCTACTGAAAAACGATTTCTCTTTTGAAGAATTCGGTGGTCATTTGGATGCAGAAGTTTTAGCACAGTTTATCGATGCAGGTGGTAATGTTCTTATTGCCGGTAGCAATACAATCGGTGAGATCTTATATTATGAGGATAGTGTTGACATAAAAGGAAGAAATCACATTCTAGGTGATGCTGTTCGTGAATTTGCTGGTGAATGCGGTATTGAATTTGCTGATGATAAGAATGCAGTCATCGATCATCTTAATTATGATATTCATGACAATGGACAAGTAAGGTCAGAGGTTTAGATGTGCTGAAGATGAATTTCGATTGCTTCTAGCATACACTGATCGTTGCTAGTCCTGATAATCTTCTCGGAGCTGAACTAATCACTGGTCAATCGAAACGAGCTGGTTTACCATTCTTATTCCGAGGCATTGGGTAAACCTATTTCAACTTTCTCAGGTGAATTACAACATCCTTTGTTTCTATTAAAGAATGTCATCTGACCCCGAAAATCCATTATTACTCGATGTCTTAACCGGTTCATCAAGCTCGTACACGGCTAATCCCGATGAGCAAACATTAACTGACGTGAGCATTGCATTCTCATCACTACATACTTATCTTCACCCAGTTGATATCTTTTAGTATCCAGCAACCGTTGGTAAACGCACATTATTGATATCCGTTCTCCAAGCACGAAACAATGCTCGTGTTGGTTTTGTTGGTTCATTGGACTTCTTCAGCAATGATTTCTTTCAAAGTACCGTGCAATCAAATGTTGATAAAAAGTAGATCGATAAGAAAATTCCGAAGACAGTTGTTTTGATATTCTTGATCTAGATCAGTGAAATCCGGTAATGAAGAACTAGCTTTAGCTTTGACTGATTGGGTTTTCAAGCAACGTGGTGTTCTTCGTGCGAGAGATATTCGTCATTACTTGAAAAGTGATAAGACAACACCAAGTTATTATACAATTCGAAATGATATTGTAAATCGAAGTACCAAAGTGGAAGAATCGATTACTAAATGTTTCTTTTTCGTAGGTATTCAATGTTCATTTCGATGAATTCGTTTATGATAAATGGATGCCTTTCAATGGCACTGATGTTCAATTGGAATTCGTTCGTATTGATCCATTTGTTCGTACCACAATGAAAAATAAAGGTAAAAAGAATTTGTTTCTAAAACACTTCCATTCTATCATTGATTATTCAGGTGGACAACTCGAAGCCAACTTCCGCGTACCTGATACTTATGGAATTTACAAATTTATCATTGATTATAATCGTATTGGTTACACGAATCTATATTCGGCAACACAAGTAAGACTGATAAATCAATATGAAAGAAAAGAAAACATCTATTTGCAGGTTTCTGTTCATCCATTACGTCATACGGAATACGAACGGTTCATTACTTCGGCATATCCATATTATATTTCCTCATTTTCCATGATGGTCGGTGCTTTTCTACTCAGTTTCATTGTTCTCTATCATCGTGATGACTCAGCCAAACCAAAAGCTGAATAACTTAGCAATACACTCATTCGTTGGAAATGAAACTTGATTGTCATTTTGTTTTCATTTTATGATAACTCTTATTTATAGACTTTAGAAAAACTGGTCTTGTTTGTTTCTTTGTTTGTTTGTTATTCATGAAAAACGGAAAAAAATAAACAAATCGTTCTTTGTTCAAATCCTAAAAGAAAGAATTTTTTCGAATAGACAGGATTTTGAATGCTTAATCTCACTTACATCTGTTTATAGATTGATAGTCTCATGTCAATCTCACTACACTCCATCGACTGTCCGCATTTAACCGCGGACTCCCTGAAAGATTTCATCGAACAGTATTCGATTCATACTACTAATCAATTTCTTTTATGGTTAAGCAAATCTCCTGATAAAATCGACAAAACTATCGAATGTATTCATTCGTGTGTTCTTGCTCATACCGCTCAACTCGAAGCTCGTCGGTTGAAAGCTGTGCATTTTTACCGAGTGAATTCGTTTATGTTTGATCAAACACATCTTTTGCGATCTACTCGTCATTTAATTTTCATCTATGAACATTTTCATCAAAAGCAATGGAATGATTTCTTTAATTTCTTCTTACTTCGTTTGTTCCTTACCAATCAGTCAATTAAAGTCCAATACTTGAATACCAATCCGAGTTTATTCGATTTGAATTACTTTTATCATTATTATTGTACGTCAAACGAAAAGATCTGTGCGCAACGGAATGATTTATTCGAACAATCGTTTTATTTCCAACCATGTCGGACTTTGGAAGCATTCGAAAATCATTTGAATTACATGGAAAATAACCAACAAGATATACAAATCTTCATCATCGATGATCTCTTCTCTTTAATCCAACCTTATTTACATCTCGATCGACGAATTAAAAGCAAAATTCTTCAGTTGACATATCGCCTGAATCGCCTCGCACAAAAACAATCGATACTGTTTATCAGTGGCCTTATTCTGCATACGACAAAACACCAAAGGAGTTCTGTTGAAGATGTCCGATTCGATGCATTTCATGCGGACAAATATGTCTTGTTTCAATCCGTACCAACATCAGACAAAGATATTCAAGTTGAAGTTCTCAATGAAAAGACGAAAGATAAACAATCGATTGAATTCAAGTTGAATCTTGATGAGTGGGGTCGATGGTGAGTTTCCTAGTTCGTAAATAGTCGATGTTTTATCGAATTTTATTTACATTTCAGTGTCGACATTTGTAGTTAAGACGTAATATTCATTTGACAGTAATACAAAAAATGATTAAAACTAAAACAGATATACTGCGAGTTAATCTATAGAAATTCTCGAATTTCATTTCAGATTAATGTTCTTAACAACGTTGAAAGTTCGTTTACAATTAGGTATTACGAGTGGACTACTTCGATTACCTGTTCGTTCAATAAGCAATACAACATCTAGCTCGCCTTCGGATGGACGATCTCAGAATGAGGTTAATACTGGAATACTTCTACTTAACATGGGTGGACCTGAAACCATCGATGATGTCTATGATTTTCTGAACCGTCTCTTCTCCGATAAAGATATTATTCCTTTGCCTGCCCAAAAGTATAAAAAGATTGAAAATGAAGATCAAGATGGATGTGAACGTTCTTCTTTTCAGGATACTAGGACCCTGGATTGCTCGTCGTCGAACGCCGAGCATCCAAGAACAATACGGTAAGATTGGTGGCGGATCACCAATAAAAATGTGGACAGAAAAACAAGGACAAGGCATGGTTAAACTTCTCGATCAACTATCTCCATCCACAGGTAAACACTAATCTATTGCAAATCTCGATCTGATTCTTTTTATTTAGCTCCGCATAAGTATTACATTGGTTTTCGTTATGTTAAACCATTGACGGAGATGGCGCTCGATGAAATAGAAAAGTATGCTTGGTATGAAAAAATTCGAGTCATGTCTGTGCTTGTCTTCGTAGAGATCGTCCAAAACGTGTTATTGCATTTACACAATATCCTCAATATAGTTGTTCAACAACGGGTAGTAGTTTAAATGCTATAGCGAGATATTATGCAACGAAAGAGAAGAGATTAAGATTGGAAAAAGCGAATAAGATTTCGTATTTTGACGAGCCCAATGATGCCCAACCTGTGGAAGATCTGAAATGGAGTGTGATTGACCGTTGGCAAACACACCCAGGTTTTATTCAAGTACGAGAAACGAATGATTCGAAGAAAAATATGTCGAAAATGTTCTTTTAGGCATTTGTAGAGAATATTCGTGATGAGTTGAAAAAATTTCCTGCACACGTTCGAAATAACGTAGTGATTTTATTTTCAGCACATTCATTACCAATGAAAGTGATTAAGATTAACCCATATCTAAATGACAAAATTGTAGCGAATCTTTAGGTAGTTAACCGTGGTGATCCATATCCAGCTGAAGTTGCAGCTACTGTTCAAGCGGTTATGGAATCCTTAAACTTCTCAAACCCCTACCGATTGGTCTGGCAATCGAAAGTAAATTCTCTTCGTGCAGATACTATTCCATTCCTTGTGATATTTACAACCTAGGTTGGACCTAGTGCTTGGCTTGGTTGTGCCACTGATGATGCTATTACAGGTTTAGCTAAAAATAATCGACGTCATATACTTCTTGTACCTATCGCATTCACAAGTGAGTTTTCGATCTAATCTCGACATTTGCGTGACAGACAATACCATTAGGTGATCATATCGAAACATTACATGAACTCGACATTGAATATAGTCAACATCTTGCGACAAACGTAAGTAAATTTTGATTTTTCTCAGTAGTAATCATTGTTTCTTCCGCATTTAGGCTGGCGTAGAAATGATTCGTCGCTGTGCATCATTAAATGATAGTCCTCTTTTCATTAAAGTAATTTGAGATTTTCATGTGCATTCAAAATACATATCTATCTTTAGGCCATGGCAGATATTGTACTGAAACACATGGAAAGTCAACGTCATCATACGACTCAGTTATCTCTTCGTTGTCCTGGTTGTGTCAATAGCTCATGCGAACAAATGCGCAGATTTTTTTGTTCATCTACATCGAAATCATCAGCTAAATGATTTTATTGGTTATGCAAAAAGAAAAAAACACCGTAGATCTATTTCTAATTTTTTAAATAAAACCCGAATCAAATATTTTTATCATTTAACTCATATGTTTGTGGGCGTACGCGAACATTTTCTTCTTTTCCATAATGATCCTTCTTCCATATGACATCGTGAACAGACACAACTGCATACTTGTTAATTGGCAGTTTAACTAAGTATAAATAATTGATCCCACCAACGGCTTGTGTAGCGAATTTCTCTGGTTTGGGATTGAATGTCTTCGATACATTGTGAGTTTCTTGCAGTTTCTTCGAGATCACTTTTTTATACTAAATAGATCATCCAGAATTCGTCTATACTATCATCATGAGAATTTGTACTTACGTCGTCAAATATTTTCTTGTGTTTTGCTTTGATATTCTTATCCCATGGTGTATGTGCCCCTAGCAGCTTAGGTCTGAAAACAACATGAAATGAAGTCAGATTAGGCACACATAGCAAGCTTGCCATACTTAGCTTCAATAGTAGTCTTTGGCGCTTTGGTAGTGGTTTTCACCGTCGTTTTCTTGGTCGGTGCACCATAATTTAACTCAACACAAAGTATTGTGAAGAAACAAACAGCTATAAACAAAGTCTTTGGGTGCATCGATGTTGCCGATACTTATTTGTTTATGGTAATCTATAAATTACCGAATTCTTATTCTACTCAAAGGTTATTATCCAGATGGCAGTTATGATATATTAGTAATGTATGTGAGAGAAATTGAGAACGACGATTACTGTAAACAGTTCTATCAGCTTGAATACGATCTGAGATAATATTTTTTTCTCAACTGCGCCATTGAAATTTGTATGAAATGAGTTTTGTACTTTCACAAGAAACTCCTGTTGAGGAGGAAGTCTTTTCTGTTGCAATAACGCGTAGACATGACTAACCAAACAAAAGATTGTTGCTCATATTTCTTTCTCTTCTCTCATCGAATACAAACTGGGTATTTTATGCCTATGTACGTTTATACGAGCTGACTATTGACTTTCAGTAGATATATAAAATTTTTTGAGTTATAACTAAGTTAAGATGTCAATGAATGAAAGTAAAGTCTCATATTCAAACTGTACAGTCAAAATTCCACTTCCGTCGTCCGCACCAGTGTTAGCGACTTCTGCCCAGCATATATTTACTGATAATACTACCAAAAAACGAAAGCAGGCCGTCCTTATCGATCAACATTTTCAATACATTTTTGCACCTTACTCAATCCATGAAACCATTATTGATTGTCTATGGTATGACGATTCACAAAATGTCCTTCTACTTACCTCAACGAGTGTCCTGATGTATGACTTTAGAGTACAATCAGTCAAACCACTGCTACACATCAAACCAACAGATAATCAACTTTTCAAATGTTTTACGACAGGCAGTAATCAATCAACGTTATTAATTGCATATGATGAATGGGAAGCGGAATTCATCGAACGATGGGAACGAATATCAACAGATGATGATATATGTTGGAAATTGATCAGAAATTATCCATTAAATTTAACTTTCAATGAATTCATTGGAAACATGACATCCATCGAGAATAACTTAGCGATTACAATATACAACCATCTGACAGAACAATGGCGAATGGAATTACGAGAATTAGAAAATTTTGCATGTTTGAAGAAAATTCTTCTTCCCTCAATCAATTTAAAACATGATTATAGAATAGTTTATTTGAAACCAAAAATACTCAATGCTAATTGGCTAATTTTCTCCCCATCAAACGATAAGATCATCGCCATTGACTCCAATTGGCAAAAAAGATGCTATCAATACAAACTTGCGATACATAGAATGGCGCAATTCCAAGAAAATAAGATAATTATACGCACGGCGAACCGAGTCGATATTCATACAATAAATGAACAATTATCACAAAATACGTTTTGATATTCACATGTTTATTGTTTGCTTCTAAGTTTTCATTTAAAGTTATACAAAAGAAAAGAAAGAAAATATGTTAGATAAATAAATCAACGAGATTTGTTAAACTTCTATGATCGATGTAGTACAACAAGGTTTGTCCAGTCTTGCTTTGAAAAAAAAACGAAGAGAAAGAAGGAACACCGCATGAATAGTGTATATCACATTGCACGCATCAATTTCGTACGTATGAAGACTGACAATCAAGTCATAACAGTTGAACTGCTGGATTTTCCAAAATAATCAATTCGTCCCGTTAGCTGTCGACGATGATGGGATAATAAGTGTTGATGCTAATACCGTCGGTGTCGATACTGATGCTGGTTGTTCAGTTTGTTGCTTTTTTAAATATATTTGTGGAATGTCAACGTCGATTAATCGTAATAATCGTTCAACATATTGACCGTGCGCCTGAAACAAGAAAGTCTTTTGACAATCGAAGGAAAATGCAGGTTTGTTATTACTTCGATATCGTTGTGTCCAGCACCGTCGAGCCACAAGGGTTCGGCTTGATGTTGAATCTGAATCCGATTGTACAAGGCAAAGCCATGACTAACATCGATGACATCATCTTCTGTACCATGTATAATCAAAACAATTGTATGTATACGATGGATTTTATCGATTGACGGAAATGCATCACAGCACCATGTTCGTTTGGTTTCAGGAAATGCGACACGCATACCTGATGTTAATGGACTATGTAATACACATGCAACACAACAATCTTTTATACGCGACGCTAAATCAACTGTTGGAACAGTTCCTACGAGAACAAGAATTGACTTTTTTTTTTAGATAAAATTATGCAAAATCTCTTACCGATACTTTGTCCATAGAGAATGATTTTCGACGAAGGGATTTGATATCGCTGCTTGATTGAATTGTACGCTGCTTCAATATCGGCATACATGTTCTTCTCACTTGCTTTACCTTGTGAAGCTCCATAACCGGAATAATCATAACTGAATATATTACATTGTAAACGTGCGCCCAAAACAATAAAAAAACTAGACATTTGGCCTATACAAAGCAAGGAAAAATGAGCATTAAGTCTGAATAGTCTGGATTTTCTTTTACCAAGATCTACAGCATTTCCGTGACTGAATAAAATATAATACTTGGGATTTGCTGTACACTTAACGTATACACAAGCAATTTGATTTCGCCGTGAGGTGGTGACAAAATAAGGCTCTATTTTCGTTATTTCAGTAGGTGAATGTTGCCATTCGGCTTTTTCAGAAAAATGAATTGTATATCGTAAGTTTATTGAAGATTCAGCTGGCGACTTTTTTGTGATTGTTGGAACTGTTGACTGATCACTATTACCATTTGCTGCTGTAGAATTATCAGTGACTATCAAGGAATACGTTGCGTCTGGCGGAAGGAATGCTAGAAACAGCAGTAGTCAGAAATAATTTCTTATTCCAAGTCTCGTTTTACTTACCGAGTTTAGCAGCAATATGGGATGGTAATGGTGGACAACAGAAGAGAGAACAAAGATCACGTATTGAAAGTGAATTCATTGTTCGCGCATCTGAAATAGAAATAAAACATTGGTAGTCGTCTGAGGTTTTTCAGCAAGCTAACGACATTCGTCGATAATTGGAGGTTCTGATAATGAATAGAATATGATTACATATTATATTGAATCATTTTAAATTATAGAACATCCGGTAAGCATCGACGTGAGATTTACTGGTACGAATATTTAAGCTCGCTTCTGAATAACTCGTTCTACTAGGATCATCTTTTCCTCTTTCTGTGTGTACGTGTTTGTTTATGACTATCATAGAATGATGCTATAGGGTATAAGAGAAATAACGTGATAGAGAGTAAATCTGTATACGGAGATAACTTGAGCTACTTGCTGTAAATCGATTTTGGTCATGAGAGGCAAAAAAAAGAGGAAACAAGATGCTTCCGTCCTACTTCTCATTGCATCCTTATAATCATTGTTTGAGAGAATGCAGTGTGACAAATTTACTCAATTCTCATGAGAAATATGTCATAAATCAGTTAAGAAATGAATAGTAGAAAGAGGGAAGAATGAGCGAATCCTTTCGTTCGTGTCTAAGAAAAAAAAAGAAAAGAAAACAAGACATAAATTTGTTCATTTATAGACATCATATTCTCTGTGTCTTCTGTTTTTATGTTCATTGGAACAACCGATCATACAGGGGAAGAAAAAAGACACACATACACATATTATCATCACATACATATAGATTAACATTATTTGTTATTTTTTTTTCAAAGAAAATAATCGGGCACAACACGTTTCGTTGCTGCAGAACGTTGATCTTGTGGTGCAGCTTCGAATATTGTAAAACTTCGATTCAAATGTTCATCAAGTTCGAGTATAGCAGCCACATTTCCACAACGATAACAATAATTTGGCGCTGACCATACTGTTAACACTGTTTCATTGAAATGCCATTTATAACCTTCCATAACTAGCTGATGGGCACGGCAAATTAAATCAATGTTATTTGTTTGATTAAATTGTGATACAACATCACTGCCAAAGAGATAGCCAGCCCCTCGAGGACTTACACCCCAACCAAGTGTTTCTTCGGGATCCGACCTATGCATCATCATAGATTGATTGTTTCTCAAATCAGTTAACTTACCATAGAAGATCACACATCGGTCCATCATGCGGGACTTCCATTTTGCGATCAATTTGCCTGATTTGATCAAGAGTATGAATCGATGGACTGAGTCCACCATGCACACAGAAGATCTTTCCATCAATCACAGCTGATAAACTTAAATAATCGAAAACCTCTGTACAATAACGCCAAACCATAATGGAACCGTATTTTCTTAAACATTCATCATAAAAACCATAGACCTGAGTAATCTGACGGGATTCATGATTGCCTCGTATCAGAGTTATACGGTCAGGATACCGTACTTTAAGTGCCAATAACAACAGGAATGTTTCTACACTGTAGAATCCACGATCAACAAAATCTCCCAGAAATAGATAATTAGTTTGTGGAACATCGCCTAAAACAAAAAATTCGCAATAATTTTTAAAGAAAAAAAATCGAACACTAGAAGGTTTCAATTCGTGAAAAAAACAAAAACAGTTTATTTGCTACGTCTGTCTTTCCATTGGTTAAAACTATTCGATTCGAAGCGTTGACAAAACAAAAGAAACCTAAATGACTTTTCTGCAATCATCTCTACTCCCATCTATCAAATCTTCCTAAACTATGTCAAAGACGTCTGGCAAAATCAATATTGTCGTTCACAGTTACCTCCGACACGAAATAATTCCAAAAGATCGAACATTTGTCCATGAATATCTCCGCATATAGTCACTGGCGAATCAACACATTGAACATTACTTTCTTCCACTAAGATTTCTCTTGCTTTGGTACAAAGCATTTTCACTTCGTGTTCTTTAATTAATTCACATCGTCGTAATTGTTCCAGTTGTCGATCGAGATCTGAGAGATCAGACATTATTCTCCGTTTTGATTATTATTATTGAAGAGGGGAAAGAAACGAACGAAAAGAAAATAAAATAGGAGGAAGAAGAAGAATATCGATCTAAAATAAAAAGAACATTGATTGATTTAATCAAGACCAAATTCTTCTTATTTTCCTTCTCTTTTCGAATAATAAAGTACAACATTGATACATTGATAAGAGTTGATTGGTTGAGCGAAGGCGACAAGAAGAAGAAGAGGATAATAATGAGAATAACAATAGGATGAAAAGAAGATTTTGTGCAATAGCTGACAATATTTAAAGAAAAAAAGTAAAACATTAAAAAATAAAAATTTTATATGAAAAGCATATAGAGAGTTAAAAATGGACAGAATAATAGGCGTTTAATTGTTAGAATTCTCTGTTTTTTTCCTCTTAGATTTACTCCATCATTGAACCATCAGGATATTCTACCGGTGGAGAATATAATACATGATCTTTTGTAGTCATTACATGACTAGTTGTCGTTATTGCACCGTTAGGTGGCAGAGGAGGATCTTGTAATATGACCTGTACAACGAAACTACGTTGTAGACGAGTTTCACCAATAGTTGTTCGATCACCTGTAAGAAAGATTTGATGAGCAGATAGTGTCGTTTTGGGAAACAGTGGGTAAATAGAGAAAACTAGACTTACGTAATAATTTTCCACCGAAAAATAGCCGTTGTATTTGTGAATCTATCGCTCCGTTTTCTAGCAGAGCTAAGCGTTTTTTGATATTTCGAATTTTCTCATTTGATTTGCAATAGAGGCGATGTTCACGACCATTCGATAGACGAAATTTGAGGGGAATTTCCACATCTTGGTCATTATTTGTTTGTTGTTGATTGGCAAGTACTGGTGGTGTCGGTGTATTTGTTGACGATGATTCATTCCCACTCGAGTCAACATGCGACTTTTGTTTTCGTCGATGCTTTTTGATTTCACGAACAATTGGATTGTGAACACTTCCTGACGGTGATTTACTTGATGTACGATGTTGACTCTGGGTTGATGTACTTTGATTGTCTCGAAAGTCACGTTCACGATCAGCCACGGCTGTAGCAGCCAGATCGATTTCGCTTGCACCGGATTCATTCTCATTAATTGATGACTGCTCACCATCGACTAAGTTTATTGGTGCTGATAAGATATACACCGGTATTTGGTAACGAGTGCCGAGCTCGTCATAGCAGTCCATTAGTGTGCCATGTGGCAAGGAAATATTTGCACAATTGATAACTAGACCGATGAGAAAGTACTGGTATGGAAAAAATCGAACAAGTATTTATACACACTTGACTGAGCTAAATCAATATCGCTCTGGTCTACAGCAAAGCACGCACCACGAAGAGCGTCCCAGATTTCTTTCCGACCTTCGAAAGCTGGAGCTAAAATCATCCATCAAAACGGTCAATTAATTTTGAATCAATATTTGTTCAATGTGCAAAAACAAAGGCAACGTACCCGAAAACTCAATCAATTCTAGATTGTTTCAACCGTAAGCACGAAACGGAAACTCGAACGCTAGGCAAAAAGTGAGTACTACCAAAAGAAAATAGAATGATTTCAGTTTCTCGGAATGCTTCGTATACATCATGAAGGCTAAAAAAAAGCATAACTAACCTACCTAGACGTGATTGTTTCAATAGATCTATTATTACACTAGATAATTAATTAAATTATTACGTTCGTCATGCTCAACTTTACGCGGAACAGCAATTGTCCTCTGTCGCAAAAATGTTTTATAACTGTCTATATAAATCTTGTGTCAACATAGACAGTCGAATGAAGCAAATAAGAAACGAATCAATCGTGAGCGAAACACTTACCCGTATCCCAATACTCTTCTCGTTTACGACGTAATTGACTTTCGGTTATTGGTACATCTGATTTCCATTTTGGACGGCAAGCTGACCGATTCAATGGCTTGTTTCGTGCAGTAGTTCCGCTTGCTAAACAACATCGACAAGTAGCAGATGGTTTCTATTTGTGACAAAGTTTGATTCTTACTTGTTGCACTGCTTCGAGATGAATGCGATCGTCGTCGATGATTGTCTTGATCATGACTTACACATCCACCCATTTGTTTTCGATATACAAAAAATTGAATAATAACAGGAAAGTGACGTTTAGATTTGATTGCTTTTTGACAAATGACTTTTCAAATGTCGTTTTAAAACTAATTCGACATTTTCCAAGACAACTGCGAACAATTGCTAAAGTCAGGTGATTGACAAGAAACAAAAAAGATAGTCAAATCTAATGTTGAATAAAATAAAAACAAAAGAATAAGAAAAATGGTCGGTCTTATTAAATCATTTATTCTTTTTATTACCATATGACAACAACCATTCTTCTTCGAATATAGCCTCAATAATAAAAGCAAATATGAACGATAGATGTCGTTAACAAGAAAGACGATGGGCTTTTATTCAAATATGTCTCTCACTGTAAGTGAGAGTGCGAAATTTTGGTTGAATAATCTCATATGTCACTAAGTGCTGAGACAAGACGTGATTAATAACACCAGAGAATGTTCAGTATCATGTTGATGAAGATAACGACGTAGAAATTCATTGAGTATGTCGTCTCCTGGAGTCTTATTTATCGGTATTACTTTGCCATAAGAGTAAATTTTGTCATCATATGAATGAATTCTCAAGTACCGCCTGCTGCTAGACATTGCAAGTCACAAGTGATGGATCGTAGAGAGATGAATTACATTTCGTCGAACAGTTTATTAGAAATAACACATTGAGAGTGGTAGTGGAATATCAATTATTGTAAAAATATACTTTTGATAAACTCAATATAGCGATAAAAACATAAGTATACCTCATGGTTGTATTGAAAATATAGGCATCAAATACTCATATAACTACAAAAAAAGCTGAGTTTCACGGTTACAGTGTACTACCTATCGGGCTTGTGTTTTGTTATATGCATTCTCTTGTGTGTACTGTGGAGGTAATTAAGACGCGTATTGTACTAGCTGATGTTGTATATAGTTTACATTCACGTTAGTAATTATCCATATTCACTTTGTTGTGTCGACTGGAAGATCCTATAAAGATGACAAAACATAAATCACGTTTTTACCTAATTATGAAAACATCGTCGTTTCCTGATTCAAAGAAAAACATTGATTTCAAGAGTGAAGTGGTTTGTAGAAAACAAACTATTACTGGAATGCTAAGGAGAATAGTCTAAGAAGTAAAAAATTTGCGAAAGATAAACGAGAATCGCTACTTCAGACATTGCTTGTGTTCTGATGTTCGTTGAAAATTAACTGCATATCGGATGTATTCAAATTCAGCCACATACTTCCTGGAAAAAACATGAAACTTTCTCGCTGTAGTGGACAAGAAGTTTTTTTCTTTTCAAACGAAACAAAGCACTTACGACGTGCAACAAAATCAACTTTTTTTAATAACTTTTAAATAGTTTCTCTCTTTACTTCTTTTGCTGCCGTTTTACACATGACATAAACATTGCGCTACATTTCTATACTAAACAGCAGGCAAATATTTTACATCCTTCATAACTGGGAAAATCATTTGAAATAATTACCTAGTAGTAAGTATTGAATCACTTTTGCGAATTACAATAAGCATTGCTTCATCGGACATATGGTGATATTCGATACGCTCTTTATTTCTGATAGATTAATTAAACTTCATTCTCGTTTGTAATCGGGTATGAATAACCATGGAGTTTAACTGTTCTTTTTCATGATTCCGACTCTTCTATGCTCTGTTAAATAACTTTCACTAAGATTTTCTTGTCATGATTCTTAACAAGAAAAAGTGAGATATCACACATATATTAACTAGTTGCTTCTAATATATATATATATATATATATATATATATAAGGAAAAATAATTCCTTCTTATTTGTAACTATTGTTAGACGACATTTTACACACAGTTTTTCATTCTAGATTTGTGTACATCGGATTAGTTCCAACATGGCAGCAGAGAATCAAGACACAATTGAAGATTCGATTATCTGTTATATATGTCATAGAGTCTATGATGATCCTCGAATACTACCTTGCTCACATACGTACTGCCGTAAATGCTTAGAGGAAACTGCATTGGCCAATAAGGATCAATTCGAGTGTCCATTGCATGAAGGATTTACCGTTTCAAAAAATACAATCGAAAGCTTACCAATCAATCGAATTATACGTCATCTGATTAACATTTACGGTACGTACGAAGTTTTATTCGGTTCAGACGAAGTCCTACTAATCAATTTCAGGTTCTCGTCAAAGTCCAATCGAATGTTCGAACTGTCATTCCGCTGTAAGTGAGTATCGATGCGATAAATGCGAAAATGAAACGTTCTGCTCTAAATGTTATCAAACTGTTCATAAGCCACCTGTAATGCAAAAGCACCAACAAATGTCCGCGAATGAAACAGCACTAAAGGTCAACTTCTGTACTTCACATCGAGATGAGAAAGTCAAATACTGGTGTCTGACTTGTTCGCAATTGCTTTGCACCGACTGCATATTGCTCGAACATAAAGCACATCAATACAATTTAATACCGAAAATGGTTCAAGAATTGGAACTCAAGGTGCGTAATGCAGTATTATTCATAGAAACGTCGGATTGTTCCACTTTAGATCACAAATAATTTAAACAATATTCAAATGTTAGTTGACGAAAAACTAAATCAAGCCATTGAATGCATAAATGAATATGGTAATATAGCTGACTCCTATCGCAAACGAATTCAGGATACGATGTCGTGTTTACGTCAGGCTATCGATGAACATGAACAGGATTTATTAAATCAAATCCTAATTGTAGAAAACGAACAAAAGAATCAGATGGAAGAATACAAACTTCGATGGAAATATGAACCAGAAAATGTTCAGATGCACAAGGCAATGTTAGACATGCTCTTACTAACAAAAAACTATGCAATCTTATTAAATGGTTCACAGGAATTTGAGGATTATGTCACTAGAACGAACGATGTATTAAAACAAACGAGTATACCCATTGCAAGTTACTATGAATTGATTGAACTTGATCAGCTTGAGGCGATTAAGAAATACATTTTTCACTGTGGACGATATGTAAAAACTAATAACTGTCTGTTGGTAAGATCAGCTTTGAAACAACATTCAACACAAGAACATTCATCAGATTCAACTGTGCCAGACATTCATGTAGCATTAGTTGAACTGACAAGCAATGAATATCCGAATGTTATGGTAAGAAATCGATTGAAATCATTTGAACTTACTCGTTATTCTTCTTCTAGTATTTACCTAAACAACAACGACAAAAGCGACTTTGCCGTAAATAGACGTGATTTTCTCATTCCTCAAATCGTTTTTTTTTCTTCATGGTTGTTTATGAATAAATAAACAAAAAGAACGGACGAATTTGTTCTCTCCTTTCAATCTAGATCGACTCATTCTCGATTGTTTTCACCTTATGTTACACGATCAGAATTCGAATCTACGACGCATCTCGTCCGACAATCAGTCGCACTTTAAAAACTGACTTTTCCAATCTAAGTGATTTATTGTAACTTGATTATTGGTATTGTAGACATCTATTTTTCCAACGACAAGTATTTCAATACCTTCCGGCGTTCGAATAGATTATTGATCGTTGCTACTAAAACAACATTTTTATTCTGTCGAATCTGAATATTAAATATTCCTTTATGATCAAGAACAAAGGCCGTTAACTCTATTCGTATGCCTCCGCAGTGTTTTTAACATTGCAGATGTATATATAGAAGAGTACATTGTTACTTAAAATAAATGTTTTATACTGCATATTCGATCGTCCATTAAACCTTTCTGAGAAAAATTAGGTTTTAGTTGCTGACATTTTCTTCCACTATTGACAAATCGAATAATGGATAATTTGCATGTTATTTTCCGATAGCGCTAGAAATTAATGTTTTCGTATTTATATAAACGATACATCTGACTTGAAAGGGAAATGTTGTCGTCAGTGTTTCATTTCCTCGCTGACCTGAAAGACTAGACGCACTGTGATCGAACATTTTCCTGTTTTTGTGTTTATTTCACATAATGAATGTAATTGTAGTCCGAGGTGTCGAGAGAAGGAATTAATAATTCTTCTTAGATTACCTTTGAAATCATGCAAAATACAAATGAGTTTCTAAGTAAAATATGTAATTAATAGGCTTTTTCTCGATATAAATCACCTATAATCTAAAATGACATTTGAGACAATTTCCTATAAATGCGACGCACTGCAAGACTCGAAAACGTTTTCCCTCTCTCGTTCAGGTCATATCTGTGAGAGTGTAGAGAAATCATGATACTTCGGATCATTTCAAATATAGTTCAGAAGAGAAACAGTCGATTCAGTCAAAGTTAATTTCTTTGTTTTCAGTCCATCCGAACAATCAGTTCTCCTACGAGTACAAAAGATAGACGCAGTATCATTGACATCAAGAGGAACATTATTAACTTTTTTTTGTTCCATTCTCGAAGTTGTCTGTAATACTATCGGTTGTTATGTTTTTCTTAATGTCTAACATATCTTGTGTGTTTTTATTGATTAGAACTGACGAGAATATTATGAATAGTGTTTGTTCAAAAGAAATACGCAGAAGAAAAAGAATTTCTCTAACGTATGAAGACTTGTGACACATGCATTCGCGCATTTGAGAAAGAGAGACTTGTTTTTGCCATTGGATTGAAAAAGGAAAATCTCCATTTAGACATCAATGAGTCTTGTTACGCTTTTCTTCATTTTTTTTTATTGAGCTTATACTTCGAAAATGTATTCATCCGAACAAAGAACATGATCATATTAGACGCACGTTGAAGGACAAACTAAATGAAGAGAGACTAAGTAAAAAAGAAAAAGAAGAAGAAATGACATTTTACAATCGTCATCATCTACATTCCGGATATACTTAAGGCCTTCACATCTGAACAAGTTCCTAATAAATAATTCTACATCTGATTCTTTTTCTCTCATTTAACAATACTAGAAAGAAAGAAAACGCCGACGACAACTTACTTTTGTAAGCTAAGGCAAATCATTTAGATCTCTGACGATTTCTGTCCTGTGTACATCATTTCCTCGCTCGAATTTACCTAGTCAATAGAAATTATTGAACGGAAATCATTTCGATTTTGGTTCGTCGATTAACGGATTCGATGACGACGACGCAAAGAGAAAACAAAGCGACAAATTCACTTCTTAGATCTCTTCTTTCATATATTTAGATTCAGCGTTAACTTTATTAGCCAGATCTCTATTCGAAATCTTAGTGAACACATCACATCGATTAATCGAAAGTCAAAGAATCCAACAACATCATTCTGCTGATCCATATGTATTGTTCACATGCAAATTATACCTCAACTCGAGCAAATTGTCATCTCGACATCAACAAATCAATCCACCGACAACTTATCTTTCGTTATGCTAGCAAATGATACGATCTCTTCGTCACATCGCCCATTTTTTCTTACGATCCTAATCGCTATTTGTCTTTCGACTATTGTCATATTAACCATCGTCGGAAATATTCTCGTTCTAATTGCGCTATGCTGCGACTTCGCACTTCGTTCACCCACACATTTACTAATGGGAAATCTAGCGTGTGCCGATCTGTTATTAGGTAATCTATCACTCCAGAATCACGAACCAGAAATAGAAAGTAATTCTGTTCTTTGTTTAGGTATCACTGTTTTACCTTTTTCATCAACTCTGGAAATTCTCGAAGGAAAATGGCTATTCGGTCGAACGTTCTGTCATATCTGGCTTGCTATTGATGTTCTCTACTGCACAGCAAGTATCTACGGCTTAATGTTCATATCTATCGAACGGTATATTGGTGTCACACGTCCATTACGTTATCCGATTATCATTACACATAGTCGAACATTATTTGCGATATTGATTGCTTGGCTAGTTTCGATTCTAGTGTCAATCGTTCCCTTTCTTGGCTGGCATAACGAAGTGAAATTGATCGATCAAGCTTGTTTGGTCAACGATAATTTGTCTTACGTTCTTTTTTCATGTTCATTTTCATTTTATATACCTTTAATTATTATTCTCTGTGTTTATGGACGAATTTATAATGAAGCTATTCGGCAACATGCATTTCTTACTGGCGGAGAGAAGAAAGTTCGATTGAAAGAAACTGATGGACAAGAATGTGTCACTCTACGTATACATATACCACAACATTTGTCAGCGTCAACGACATCGTTATCGAACACAATCCATTCCTCAAGTTCAACATTAGCCACGAATGGACGCAGATTCTCAACACTACTGACACCAAATGGTCCGAATAAATTATCGAAATTTATGCGTGAGCGAAAAGCTGGTAAAGATCAGCAAACTTAAATTTTGTCCTAATTGAAAATATCTCTCCGTTTTCCTAGCTAAAACACTGGGCATTGTTGTTGGAATGTTTATCCTATGCTGGTCACCATTTTTTCTTCTTTTACCAATAAGTAAATGAATGAACGATGGAATTGATGTTCGTCATTTATGTTATTTTCTTTTTTTTTTACAGAAGCATTGACAAATTATGATCCGGGATTGATATTCTCCATTTGTTTTTGGTTAGGTTATTGCAATTCATGCTTCAATCCATTTATTTACGCATTTTCTAGTCGAGAATTTCGAAGGTACGTCGTTAAAAGCCGACTGAGCAAATATTTTTTCCTTTTGGCTTTTTTTAGATCATTTGAATCGATTTTAAGATGTCATCGCAAACAATATCGACGTACATCAATAAGTTTATCACGTGTGTCCGCTGCAACAGCTACGGATCAAGTTCATTTGAGAAAATCCCTGAGTTGTGATGTCACATCATCTCGTTTCTTTCCGAAATTGCATTCCAGCGTCAGTTGTCGAACATCCTACGACAGTCAACAGAATTTTATTCCTCTTCGAAAAACAAGTAATTTTCTCAAACGTCCTCATCTCTCCGTTTTTCACCGTCTATCGCATTCAACCAATTCGAAATCGTTACCCGATTGGCATCTTCAGCAGCCAACTAATGTCAGATAATCTACTTGTTATTCATTGGAATTTTCAAATAAATATTCGATCTTAGAATGATTAGAATTAGCAGTGGTTTATCACGCGAATGATGAAATTCTTTCACATTCTTTGATCATCTTTTACAAAGGTCAAGCACTGGAAATTGAAACGAGAACGAATAGCATCTTAATACGATATTCCTTATCAGAAGAACGGCTATACTCATTTAAACCTAATAAAAGCAATTTTAACATTTCAATGTGTTAACCCTGATTCTAATAAATGTTAATTTTCCTTTTTCAGCTGGCAAAAACAGTGCGATCAGACAGAAATGTAATGCACTCATACATCTCGATGTAAAAGCTTTTCTCTTATTTCCGTAGATTATAACTAGTACATCGATTATTATTCATGTCATGATAACTGTCAAAGATCAACGGTAGAAGTTGAATGCTATTATGCTTAATTAGAAACAATAAGTGCCTGTGCATGATTTTAACATTCCATCGTTTTATGAATAATTATCTTTTATTAGCAACATTGCCGTTGACCACGTTCGTACGCAGAGATGAACAGCAATCTAATCTGATAATGTGGATTATGAAAGATTCAATACACCTTTTCTAAGAAATAATTACGTGTAATATCTTTTATCGGAAGGGCAAGAAGTGAAAATCCGGTTTGTAATACAATTTCAAGAAGTCGCGCATAAAATTGCCTATCCAGAATATCCTGTTGTTAAACTTTAGGATTCTTCTATTAAATCGACAATAAAAGTTCGTTTCTTTCGAGCATCATATCAAGAAAATTCAATTATGTTTTACAGATCATTTGCACGAGAGGATTTCTTCCATGCGAATGAGCCATTTTTTACCGTATAAAACAATTCTGACAAGACAAGAAAAAAGAAGAATGAAAAATAATATTCTGCGGGATGAGTTTGTCGTTCGAGCAAACAGTTCATACGTGCAGAATGGTATCAGACTTAAGCAAAAAATTCTCTTGATGATACGCGTGTATATGCATGTGACGGTGATTTTCTTGGTCCTTCTTCTAGAGCATACGAACCTTCGTCTTTCTTTCGCATTCGATAAATAATGAACATAATTAAAAGAATAGCGGACAGCATTCCGATGACGACTCCACCGACGACACCTGTGATGGCAAGAATAGAAATCAGTTTTCCTTTAATACAATAAAACTATGCTTGTCACATACCGACAACGATAGCTGGTTTATTGAATAGTTCTTGCCATACATCGGATGAAATGAAAGATGGTCGTATTGTTGAGGGATTTACAATGATTTTATCCTTGTTTAGATCGGTTACAGTATTTTTTGATCCAGAACGATGAACGGACATGGAATTTCCATAGACAAGTTCATCCGTGTCATCATCATCATCGTCATCTGCATAGGAATGTCCGTCTTCAACTTGATCGCTATGTCCTTCATCGTTTCCGCTTGTTGTTAAATTATATAAATTTGGATCGGAAACGGCTGAGGCAGCTGAATCATCACCAAGTCCATCTTGATCATCATAAATATCTCCTTCTGCTAGAAATTCATCAATTCAAACAAATCATTTCACATAATTATCATTATTACCATAGTAAAATTGCCCATCTTGGTGTACAACTGTTGGTAGCGTTGTTGGATTTAATGTTGATATTGATACAGGCTAAAACAGAGAGAAATCGATCATTTCATCCCTCTGGAGATTGACAATCATTATCGCTTTTTCTTTNTCATGACGCCGATGGTACTCAATGCATGCTTTCCTATTTCATTCGCTCAATTATTCAATGATCGTAATTTCATTTCTCTTCTACCCACTTACAATCAATTCTTGAACTTATTCAAAGAAAATTCATCGTTTCATGTCTTGTCAGTAGAGAAAAAAAACGTGTACTAGCTGAAATGAACGATCATCTATGTCAATTTGGATTTGTTTGCTAACGGTGCTAGTTCACTCAACATCCTCTATTGAAAAAGAAAGAGAGCCGGACAACGTTACATAATCTCTCGAGACAAGTTGAGAAAGAATAGAAGAGAAAAATTGAACATATAAAAATGATAGAACAAGAGCAGAAGAGAAAATGTCAACGAAAGACAGATAGACAATTGTGTCGATTTTTCTGCATGACGGCAAAACAATTGCATCACTAATATTTAACTTCTCTTGTTTATAATAAGCCTTGTCGACTGAAAGTTGACGATTTACGGTTTTGTTTTACTAAATAATGTTCTGTTTCTTTCGAGGGAAGAGAGTAATGACTTTTGTTGAGCTTCACGTTCTTCTACTTTTTATATAAATAACGATTGTCTACAGTGATAAGTACATAAATATTGATAAAAAAAATACATTCATATGCAGCCATAAAGAAAGAAACAAAAAAGAGTCGTTGCTTTGATGTATGAAATGATTGATGAACAAAAGATTCTCATTCGATAAAATATTGTGCATCTTTTCTCGTCGTCAACCGTCGTCTCATTATACAAGTTACAGGAAAATGACCGAACTATTGATATGCATACACACCCTTGTTTACAGTCGGCTCCTGCTATTACCATTTCCAATTTCCTGAATAGGATGTCGTGCAAACAGTGTTATCTCCGTTTTACATACGGCCAATGCCAGCCTCCTCATCCTCACAAGACTTATACATGCCTTCCGTTCTGATGTCTTGCTTTCATTTCTTTATACAAAGTCACAAACGCGACAGAAAAAACTCCACTATTTCATTTTGACATATGAATCTATGATACTCACTGGAGAGAACACTAATTATCGACTGTTAGTACATGATGATTTGTCCAAGATTGCATTGAGTGCTTTTTATTGCTCTCGTCATGTGTCAAGAGTTCCGTTGATCACAGAGTAAAACATGGGAAAAATTCAAAATGTTGTTACGAATTGATCGATGGTGCGTGTGTCTCTATTATTATGATAATAAAATGCATAACAATCATGACGAGAAAGCAATCATGAATTGATCTTGTTGAACATTATGTTCTCTTTCTTTCTCCATGTGCATTTAACAATCAGGTCTAGACACAAAGGGAGATTGCAATGTCATATATGAAGAATACAAGAAGAAAGCTAATCATTATGATGATTGTTTATTGTTATTTGACGATGAACAGTTATCAAGTATATGAAACACAGAGGTTTCTTCAAATGGCAAATAAATAATCAAAAAAACTTGTTCAAGACTGTTCATTAATATAATGAGAAGAATAACAAATAATAGAAATTTGATTAATTAGACAATCGAGTAACAGAAAAAAACCCTATCGGCACATTATGAACAACCGGCTAGTTTCTCTTTTTATTCGAATGAAAAAAATGAACCCTCAACATTAATTATTAACAATGGTTCATTCTACTTATAATGAGGTCAATCGGATGTGAAAGAAGAGTAACAAAGCACGATTGCGATGTCCAGCTGTCAACTAACATACATAATAGAACATAGATTTCAGAACTTTGAGAATGGACAAAGAAATGGAAGTAATTACTTGTGACAATAGACATACAAAAATGAATAAGTTTAGTATTAATGACCTGAACTCCGTTTGTCAGAATAGATTTATATTTCCACAAAGAGTGTCTGTTCGGTACAGGTCTGTGGATATCATCATTCAAACAAAGTCAGATTCGAACCGAATGATTTCGCGTGTTAAACCACCAAACTAAAATTGTATTTTAGTCAATTTATTTAAGAAAAAGAATATTGTCAAGCACGTTGGGTTAAAGTCTCAGACGCAATGCACCTTTATTTACATCGGTATCGGCCGCAACGACAATTACTAATGGCGGAACATTCTAAGTGATTATTTGACGAGCTGATCAGTATGTCACAACAGTTTTTAGCTGTTTCAAATTCATTCGTGAACTTTGATCTTGTAAGATGTGTACTGATGGAATCAGCGTTTGAAAATCCAGTCGATCGACAGCTTCATTGGTCGATAGTTTTAGTACAGGTACACTATCCTTATCACGTATTAGTATTGCTTCAATGCCATCGATGTGAGAAAAGTCATTTCAATTAGGAATAAATAAATAAATAAATATTCGCAAGAATGAGATAGACAACAGGAGGAAGCACATTTTCTTCTGTTGGGCTAGGAAATACTTGAAAAATACAAATCGAGACAATGCGTGTCAGATGTCGCTACTTAATTATTGCTCAGAAAGATTAACTGTCGTAAACTTCATTTTGCAATGAAGATGATTTCTTCCAAAACGTATGCAAATTCGGCGAAACAAATATGATGATGATAGATATACAAAAGACCGAAAATGTTGCTGTTAGCCACTGAAATTGCGTTGACCAATATGGAAGATATCCATAGATTTGATAGAAGATACTTATGCCCAACTGTGGCAATCCTGATGCAATCATAGCAGTCAATAGTAAAAATACTCGAGTTAAGACAACGAGATCTCGGCGTTCGCGGTCACGTCTTCGAGTGCTTTTCATCACTTGTGCATGTCTACGAATATGAACAACCGTATAAATATAGCAAGTTGTGGTTAGAGAAATGGGCACCATATGTACCAATGCTAAGCCAGTTAATAATCCTCGAATATTATGTAATGCGATTTGACAATGATAATCGTTGGGAAGATATTCAGATGTTTTGAGAAGAAACACGGGCATAACTTGAGCAAAACTCATTGTCCATTGGAGAATGATTCCACCGAAGTATATGACCGGCGATTGTAGGAACTGCTTTCGATAGAATACAATTCGACAAAGTCGATAGACCGCTTGAAGGAGATATGAGTAGAAGAAACTACATCCGCTAACATAGAGTAAGTAAGCTTTGTAATGGCACCAATTGCCATCAAATGAAATGCCAGGATGTAGATGACCGTAAAGTGTATAACAATACATCTCTAAACCAAAAGCACAACCGATAAAAAGACTGATATACATATTCATGCATAATAAATGGGCAATTCGATCGGACCGTGTTGGCGATTGACAAAATAACATGATGAATGTTATGAGAACTGATACTAAGATTGTCAACGACGCAAATACGATAATGAGTACATCAAGCACCACATTGACTTTTTGCTTCGACGTCATCATTGTTTTGACTGATAATAACAGTGCTCAGGTCTAGAGGAAATAGTGTTATTTGAATTTATGTAGAATATTACATTCTACAAAGACATCTTTTTTTCATGTATTCAAGCACCCTAATTGACGTTTGTTACTATGGTAATAAAAAGGCTCACACTAAGAACAGCTCTCTTAAAAAAAAACCATTCCAATATTGCTCAACTCTCATGTTTCTTTTATTCATCGAAGAAGTTAATATGTCAGTTTTACTTAGAGAAAGACTGAAGAAACGTGGAAAAGGTTTATTAAGTAATAAGAACTATTAGGACGTTCCTTTTTCTCTTATAACTTTACTCAAAGTATCGCTTATAAATAGTAGATAAGTCAAATATTTACTTTTCAATGTGCGACAGTAAAATCTTCAACACACTTTGATTCAAAATTATGCTCATAAAGCATAGCTTGCGAATCAAATAGGAATCAATAAAAAGATATTTTAAATGCAATGTTATTAATTCATTGCATTCGACGCAAGTGCTTATATGATGTTTTTACTCATTGTGCAAGTAAATTAATAGAAAGAAGATTAACTAGCCTATGCTGATCCTGCGTAAAGCAAAGTTTCTTCTAACATCTGTCATCTTCGAGATAGCAATTTTCATTTCTATTCTGTGTGAATTAATATAGACGTCAATGCATTTTGGTAGATGCTGATTATTGTGTGGTGAAATAACGAATATCAGTAAAGTTCAAAACGGAGTAATAATTTACAATATTCATTGACTTCGCTTTGGTATCAGAGAAGCTAATATCTGGCAGATCGAGCATCTGCAATGCATGAACTTTACATAATTTATATCTTACACTCTTCCTTTTCTAAGAATGAAAGACATAAACTGGTGCGTGCTGCTGTTTTCAATCAAATTATTACTAGAGATGCTAAAGATAAGCAACTTTTTCATCTTAGTCCCTTCCACTTCTTCATTTGCTAATTGGTACTGAAATGCTCCTTTTCAAGTTGTTCTAGCCAATGAATTTGATACACAGTAAAAACACTTCTATATCATATGAAAACGACAGGATTGCTTTTGTATTTGAATGATATGATTCCCATTCCCGAAGGAACGGGAGTGGACCGAACTCGACGGCACTGCAGTGTCGAGACGATCCGTGGCACAGGTCCGAGTGAACTCGGGTGATCCTGGCCCATGTCCAAAAATCCGCTTGAAAGAGCCTGGCCCCGATGGGACCAGCGCCGGCTTTCAAACCGACGAGAACAGATACTACACTTTGATCTTAGCCGAAAAGGCCGAGAAGCGATAACTAACATCACAAATTCCTTCATCTTTTCTCCCTCATGTCTTCACACATTTGATATTTTTCTATTCTTAAGAAACAAAGTTTCATCAGTTCACAGATGGATGACGTCATTTTGTGATTAAGTTTTGTGAAGAAGCGAACAAAGATCGAAGATGTTATTTTTCCTTTTTTCGATTAATTCGAAAGTGTTGCTCTGGCAGATCAGTGTCGCCACCGATCCGCTCGTTTTCGTCATCGCAACATGTATTTGATCTAGTCAGATCATTTACCTCTTGGTAAGTTGTAATAAGCAACCTTTCTCGTGTTGCTTGCAGCTCGATCTCTTCATAGTCTCTACACATCGAGTTTCGAAACAAGTGACAGAGAAAGCGAAAAGTGTAAGGACTGGGTAGATGTCGTGGTTTTCAGAAGAAGGGGAAGGTTGCTTATTACAACTTACCAAGAGGTAAATGATCTGACTAGATCAAATACATGTTGCGATGACGAAAACGAGCGGATCGGTGGTAATACTGATCTGCCAGAGCAACACTTTCTTATTAACAAAGAAGAAAACAAATACGAAACATTATAATGATGATCTCACATGAGGGAGAAGATATGATCATGTCGGTTATCAATCTTAGCAGCAAGTGGAGGCTTCTTTTGATTCTTACATCGTATTAGCTAAGTACTTCGCATTAACAGTTTCCATTAGGAGAGAAGCGCTACTAGAGCAGTTGAGTACTTTAGCGATATTACACGTGATACAGAGAATGCATAGCTGGACTGTTGTACGAAATCATAGTGGCTAATCATTCTCCATTTATCATTTCTGTTATCCGCTTCTTTCTTACATTCTTTCTCTAGTCATCCAGATCCAATCGACTGCAAAAGCGAATGAAAGCAGGAACTAGTTTCGCTGAGTTTTTGGAGAAAGATTACTTTTCTTTATCAGAACTTTATCATGTTCAGCCTATTCACGACAATGCATCGAAATCAAGAAAAAAATGACATTGATTTTGTTCACCATGATCCATTTGAACACCAGTCGAGGTCCGTCTCACCAGCCAAAATGAGCAATCTTGTGAGTTTGTTGGATAGATCAAACAAGTAACGCGCCTAGTAGCCGCTAAACCCTCTACTGAAAGAATAGTATTAGAGCGCTACTATTCGTTCAAAGAGAGAAAAAAGTTATTTCAGTTGAACGATCGAATCATTTGATAATTTGTCAGAATGTTTTACGTGGACCAATTTCACTTCCTGAAATCTTCTGAAATTATAACGTCTAGTCGTTTGTCGGCCTCCCTTCGATCGGCCACTCACGGCTAGCTGTTCCCATGCGTATTCATTTTACTATCTTACCTTCATTCGGACGAAGACGTGTTCCGAAAATGAGCACATTTCGGAAAATCAATTCATAATCAAAAACTTAGAAGCTTTAGATAGCTATATGATTCTCTGGAAAAGGTTTCAATCTTCTCTCCACCATGAGGAACCTTAAATGGGTACCACCTATGTTCGTGCACAGCAACGATTAATTTCTGACCAAGAAATCTTAAAGCTCTATAAAAATCACAAAGTTCGTTCTTAAAAATATTATTCTGCAAATCGACGATTAGTCGCTCGTCGGCGTTCCTCCGGTTGGCCACTCGCGGCTAGCCGTTACATGTACATTTTCACTATTCCACTTAGTCGACAGTCACTTTTGAAACTAATTCATTCATTCTCTTCTATTCCCTCTTTAAAAGTCACCCTCTTTGTGCTATTGTGACTCTCGAAGACAACACTTGACAAGCGAAACATTATTTTGAATGACTGACATCAGATTATATTCGTATAGTATAGCTATTCATAAAAGTGTGCGATCTCATCAATATGCTGATGACTATGGAGATCCAGCGATCGGACGTCAGTCAGCTATTACATTTTGTTCTACATATTGCCGCTTAAAGCATTATCATCTGAAAAAAGTGATCCTTTGTCGCAAAAAAACGGGCCGGAAAGTGTTCATGAAAAAACTAACACCGGATTTGAGATCCTCGACCTTGATTACCCTTCGGACAAAACTTACTGCTTTCAACTAGTATTTAGATAATTTTCAAGTAAAACGGACGGAAGGAAGAACATCAACTCGTTTTTTCTGTAATATCTGCTCGACGCATAACCCTCCTTTCAGTAGAGGGAATAAAATAAAGATAGAGTGATCAATCATATCATATAGAATAGATGTCTTTCGTTTTTGTCAATCAAATAGATTAGGTTACTGTTAAACAAAAGGATTGAATACAAATAGTCTCGAGTCGAGTGGATTAGTTTATCGATAATATTTCAAAATAAAACTGAAACAAGAGAGTGCCATTCTATGAATTGTTATACAGTGAGCATGTGCCAGTAAAACAATTCTTTGTGTATCAACAAATTCATTCATACTTAGTCGATGTCTATGGTGATTATATGCCTTCTTTTTGTCCATTTCTGGTAAAACTCTATTGAGAGATCTTAAATGCAGCGACTAAAATCAACTTCGGACTTATATCTCTTCGAAGTAGACCTCTTTCAACATTAATATTACTTCTCGATCAGATTTAACAACAAACGATATATTTACGAAAGCAAAAGCTCATTTTATCACATTTGATTCAAGGTGAAAGAAAAGATGAACAAACGTTCATGTTTTCCGATTACAACAACATCTCATCCTTCGTTTTTTGAACGGTTACGAACTCATTTAGATCCACTAGGACGAATAGACTTTTAGCATCCCGAACAGGTTAGGTTTAACCTCTCTGTAATACTTTTTTGCAGACAGAAGCGCGTTATGCAAATGAAAGCTGTTTCGATTTATTTCTTTCAGTTAAATTACGTCTTTAACTAAACACTTTCTTTTCACATTTTCAATATTTGCATAGCGACAATCGCATTCTCTACAGGCATGATTTTCTCGTTCTTTAGTTGTTATGCATAAAAAAGGTAACTCTGTGAATGCGGTAGAAAGAAGAAAGAACACAAAAGTTTACCAACGAAGTTACTCTTTTTATTGTGATTTAAGCAACACAGCATCAAAGCAGAGTGAGTGTAGACAATAACAACCAGGAGAACAATAATCAGAACTTTCAACACAGTAGACAATCGGTCGATCTTCAAAAGATGCAAGACGTCGTTGTGATCTGGCTCGACAATCAGATTGATGATAACAATGTCGATTGTCAGTTTACAATTGCACAACTTGAACACATTACTGACAATGTGACTACATTCACGGATAATGATGAATGTGTCGAATATATACTCAATTGTAATGACCATCAAGTCTATCTAATTGTTTCTGGTACACTTGGACAATACCTTGTGTGTTGTATCCACGACATTCCTCTATTACACTCGATTTTCATCTTTAGTCAAAACAAATCATATCATGAACAATGGGCTAAACATTGGAACAAGATCAAAGATGTTTTCACTGATATAACATCGCTCTGCCAAGCCATCCAGAACACGTTTCCCCAAGATGAGCCCACTATCACACCAATCAGTTTTGTACCATCTGGCAAAAGACTGGATCTGCTCAATCCATCTTTCATGTACACACAACTCTTCAAAGAGATCTTGTTAACGATCGAATTCGAAGACAAACACATCGAAGAGTTTGTCAAGCATTATCCTGGGCTAATAACCCTCGATGGTACACATTCTAATGATGTTAAACAATCAGTACGTGATTACCGTTCAAAGAAGCCCATCTGGTGGTATACAAGAGGTAATTCCTTGCATTCCATGCTCAACGATGCACTACGAATCATGGATGGTGATGTTCTTGTTCGAATGGGATTCTTCGTCACTGATCTTCACCGCAACATAGAACAGTTGCACAAAGAACAGTTTGTTAACACACCTTGGAGTTCTCTTGTATTTACAGTATATCGTGGCCAAGGTCTATCTCACACAGATTTTGAAGAACTAAGAAACACAATAGGCGGGTTGATGTCATTCAACAGCTTCTTCTCTACCAGTACGCAACGAGACGTCTCGTTTTCCTATGCGAAAAGTAACGCAGAAAATCCCAAGTTAGTAGGAATTCTGTTTACAATACAGATCGATCCTGCTCAGTCAACAACACCGTTTGTCTCAGTTGGGAATCATGGTTCTTTCTTACAAGAAAACGAAGTGTTGTTTTCAATGCACACCGTATTTCGTATTCATCACATCGAAGTCATTAGCCCTGATCGACCACTCTATGAAGTGAATATCTCGCTGACTCTTGATTCTGACGAAGAGTTACGCACACTGACTGATCATATTCGTCGCGAGAGTCATCTCGATGGTAAAGGTTGGACGCGATTAGGCCAACTGCTAATTCAGTTGGGTCAACATGACAAGGCTGAGGAGATTTATGATACTTTACTCACTCAAACATCAGATGACAGTGATGAGGGATTGATTTATCATCAAATTGGTCATATCCGATACCGACAAGGCTTGTTTCAGGAAGCCATAACATTCCATGCCAAATCACTTGTGCTTTCCGAAAAAACATTTCCCGCAAATCATCCTAATATAGCCACATCCTACAACAACATCGGCTTGGTGTATAAGAGTACAGGTGATTATCGAAAAGCACTCGAATACTATGAGAAAACTCTTTCGATTCAACAACAATCACTTCCTGCAAACCATCCTGATTTAGCCACATCCTACAACAACACCGGTTCGGTGTATGACAATATGGGTGATTATCGAAAAGCACTCGAATACTATGAGAAAACTCTTTCGATTCGACAACAATCACTTCCTGCAAACCATCCTGATTTAGCCACATCCTACAACAACACCGGTTCGGTGTATGACAATATGGGTGATTATCGAAAAGCACTCGAATACTATGAGAAAAGTCTTTCAATTCGACAACAATCACTTCCTGCAAACCATCCTAGTCTAGCCACATCCTACAGCAACATCGGTTCGGTGTATGACAATATGGATGATTATCGAAAAGCACTCGAATACTGTGAGAAAGCTCTTTCAATTCGACAACAATCACTTCCTGCAAACCATCCTAGTATAGCCACATCCTACAACAACATCGGCTTGGTGTATAACAATATGGGAGATTATCCAAAAGCTCACTTCTATTGTGAACGCGCTGTTCAAATTGCTAAGTGTTCAATGTCAGCAAATCATCCACATCTTTCAACGTTCGAAAGAAACCTGGAGTGCGTGGAAAATAAACTGCAGCACTCTTCTTTTCTTGCATAAGATAAATCATCTCTTTTTTCGAAATCATATGTCATGATGTAACTTTTTAGAGCGGCATTCTATCGTTATCTTTCCATTAGAATGCGCAGAGAGCCGTTCAATGAGAGAAGTAGCGATAAGTTGATACATTGAATGTCTTTAAATGCTAACCATTGGGATAATATGATTGATGTCAGGAAGGAGTAAATCTAACGGTTGGAATCGGCGACGTTTAACAATAATCGTATCCGAAGTTAATGTTGAAGCCACAGAGGCCGTTCTATAGACACGAGTTTGTTAAAGTTTCTATAGCAACTCTTGAGAATGAAAGAAATGAGCTCTTGGAAAGGTGAGGTCGGTAGACTTGCCTATGCGAATTCTACTGAAGGGAGGAAAAGCGAGAGTTCGTACTTGAAATACTAATTGAAGTAGATGAAGTCTTGCTTTTCCCCTTAGAATTGTCAGTGACTCGATGCTGAATGGAAAAGGACTTCTCGTTTCAGATGCGTTTGAATGCATCAACTATCGAAAACACGCATAAAGGTGCTAGGACGCATTTATTTTGTGTTTCGGAGTTGCGTGGCTTGTATTGTTCTACTTAAAAAAAAGCTATAATATGATCGAAAACAACGATCACATTGCTGAATCGTGAGCAGCTATAAAACATTCCATTGTTCCTTTTTCTGAAAGAAAGGGTTATAGAGTCATCTATAGTTATCAAAGATTGACCACTGATGAGGTAATCGAGGTCGAGCATCCCGAATCCGATGTTAATTTTCGCAAAACTAATTAGTTAATTAGCTAATGATTAGTTCTTGTATAGCCGAATAAGGGTTGATCGAAGGGTAAGCTGAATCCAAGATCTCGAATCTATTGTTAGTTTTATAATAAAAATATTCTGTGCTGTTTTTTAGACAAAGGAAGTTTTTTTAGGCGATATTGTTTGAAGCAGCAATATGTAGAACAAAACGAAATAGTTGATTAACGTCGGATTGTTGAATATTCATACACCCTCAGCACATTGGTAGCATCACAGTTATACAAATGGTTATATTACACAAACATTGTCTGATGCTAACCACTCAAAATAATACTCCTCTCTGACAAATGTTGTTTTGGACAGTCACAATGGCACAAAGTCGGTGATTCTTCAGAAGGGATTCTAAAGTAGATGAAAGAATAAAAGTTGGACATGAACGGCTAGTCGCGAGTGGCTGACCGACTAGATGTTGATTTAAAGAGTAATATTTTAAAGAACAAATTTTAGCGATGTTCATATATTTTCCAAAGCGGATTTCTTTTCGGATAACATCTTCATCCGAATGACATGAAAACGGCTAGTCGTAAGTGGCCGACGAACAACTAGGCGTTTATTTGAATTGCTTAGAGGAGATAAATTAAGTGAAAGTAAATTGATTTTTTATTTTGAGTAGTTTGAAGAGAGCCGATGAATAAATTTTTATAAACAGTGTTCGTTTTGTTTATGTCTTTGGACAAATAAATTGAAAGTGATCTGACATGAGTGAAGCATGAGAAAATGAAAGAATGAGCATAAAAGTGACTTCAATTCGAAGCCGATTAGATAGAGATCTAAGTGAGAGCTTTTATCGCCTAGTTTTCTGATATTTTCAGAAAAGGGTCAGCGAATCCAACGGATGAGCGCTATTTGTGTGTACATAAAGTTTGATTCCAGCTGATCGAGATTTTCATTGAAGGCCTCGTTTGTTGTTGTGAAAAAACTCATAGCAATAGAATCATGATTGTACTGTTTGAAACAACTGGAGAACGTGAAAGTTGTTTCCGACGTTCTTTTTTCGTCGTATTTCAGGTAATACAAAACTTCAAGTTTTTGTCATGAATCTACTATTGTACCCAAATTAAAATGATTACGAATGTTTTTGTATGAATCGCTCAAGAGCGGACACAGGTAACAATCTGCGATTTTCGACACTGAAACCAGTAAGTTTTTAGTAATAGCCAGGATATGATAAAGGTATCAACTATGTTCTTTCACCCTCAAGGTGATTGCTATGAACATTTATTGTTTCAAATTTATTTATTTCATTATAAAGACATTAAAAACTTGGCAGGTAACTTACATCACAAATTCAGGAAAAATATCTCACGTTGATCTATCTGCACCGAGAAAAACGCTCTAGTATGCATGAAATTACATAAATGTTTCCAAGCCAGCCCATGATCGGGCAAGAATATCGATGTCAGTTGCTTGATCGATAATACAGTCGACTTGTTCATCGACCGTTAACTGATGATATCGATTTGACCCGTATCGTACCAAAATTTGTGCACGCTTGTTCTCAGTTTGATCGCCACCGACAACTTTTTCCATATGGCGAAGTGCGTCTTTCAAAGCTGCTGGACGAAGATAATTATTCAATTTAAGATCCACACTAAAATACATGTCATGCACAGCAGTCGAATATGTAACTGATTATATGTACATACGCAGTAATCACAGCTGGATTGATTCCATTCAGTTTTAAACGAGCACTTCGAATACGATCTTTTGCATAGGCATCGTCCGAACGAATCGGACTTGATTCTAAAGCGATAAAGTGAAACAATTCTTAACGTATTATGTTGAACGTACCGCTCTGTGATACTTGTTTACTCGTTTTCAGCGCATGTTCCTAGAAATTAATCCGAATGAAAACAAGACATGTTGAACGATTGGCGAAAACGTACCACCCATTCCATTAGAGGTTCTTTAATAAAGACATTCATGGTACTTAATAATAAATCGGAATTCTCGCGTAATGCATTCATCGTATGGACCATTGTCGCACGAAAAAGACCAGCTGTACCCACTGGTGACATGAGTTCGGTCAACTGTCGAGTTAAACGAATTGGTATGAGTTCAGGAACAGGTAAATGCTAAACAATGAAAATTAGGAGTCGTTTTCCACCGAAATTGAAAGATTTATTTTCTTACAATCGTTGCAGCATTGAATGCAGAACCAAAATCAATGCCAATAACTTGTCCTGATGTTGTATCGATCAAAAAACTATACAGAAATTATACGTGTAAAAAAATTGAACTTCTATGTCAATCAATTTTACTTTGATTGATGTCGATCACCAATGCCTAATATGTAGTGACTTGTACACAAAATGGCATAACTGGTTATAAACTGTTGACGTAATGTATAGAATCCTTCATGTGAATTAGCCATCTTGTAATAGGCACGTCGGAGTAAATCACTGGGAATAACTGCTTGAACTTTATTGAATTCTTCACGAACTTCATTCTTTGTCAGAGAAACGAATAGTTCTGCATACATTAGAGTGTTACTTGTTGATTTCGCAGTTGGTTTCGCTCTTTGATATGCACCAGTCACATAATCTTGAAAGAGCTTTCTTGGGTGTTGACCTTGAGAAATAACATCTTGTTCAGCCTTTGTATAACATTCATCAATCAGTTCTTTCAAAGGACGTGTGTTATCCAGCCATTCAATCATTCCCAATTTCGATGACATTGGAATAACTAGAAGAACAGTACCTGATGAAAAGCAATCGATACAACCGATTATCACTCTTACCTTTATACGTTCGTATGCAAACATGTGATGCATTTGATTGATTACAATTTGGATCATTATCGTAGAGATCATTCATAATAGTGAACAGTGCTTGAATACGTTGATCTTGTCGTATGTCTTCGCCTCCTTTGACAAGAAATCGATAATCATTTTCGTCATGTCCACGTATGATTAAACGTTTCGGTAATCTTAACGAATGAAGAACTAAGATTTTCTCATCGAAACCAACAATTTTGATATGATGCTCCAATAGTGGTTTCTTTTTGCTTGTATATTGTCCGGGTATTTCGATTTCACGCGTCGATGGTGTACCGAGAGCTCGATGTTGTTGTCGAAATGTTAACGAAAACCATGTGGAATAATCGTTTATATTAGATTTGTCTTGGGATATTGATTTTAATTTTGTGCTAATTGACGATAGCACTATTTTCACATCGGTTAAGAGAACAGTAGAAAATAATTCACCTTGTTTACCAAACAATGTGTCGAGATCTTTTTCTACAGAATTTTTGAACTGACACCGTATGGATGTTAAACGAGTCTTTGACAAACGATGATCTGTTCCGTCATTGAACACACTGTCTTGCGATGTCATCGTAGTGCTCGCGTGTTCTTCATTCGTTTCATCGATACTGATCGCATCGGAAAAGAGAACATCTTTGAATTTCTTCAGATGAGTCTTAAGTTTCTCGATATCCCGTGTTTGAAGATCATTGGTCAGCAATTGATATAGTTCTTTGCACCAACTCTCAAGCTGTTGTTGAGGATTTAGTTGATTCAATGCTTGAATAAATTCATTGACAAGTGGAGTTTGCCGATCTACTTTGTGACGAATAATTTCAAGATTACGCTTTAATGTCGGATCAGCAATTGAGTATTGCAAAGTCTCATAACTTAGTTTAAACGGATAAACAATCGATTGCGGATAGGATTTTACTATTTGGTCAATTAATGGATACAGTTTTAAACTAAAATAAAGGAAAAATGAAAAAAAACACGTATTTTCAGGAGATTTCGATACGTACGCAATGGGTTTATCTAGGTGTGCTGTAATTTGATACAAACAATCGAAGAACATCCAGCATGGAATTTCTTGTAAACGGTTGGCGATCGATTCCAAAGTGTTCGGATACAATTCAACTATTTGTAGTATACGGGAGAAACGTTTGACACCTTCATTCGAGCCATATTTCATTGATGATAAGACTGAATGAATAATCAATTCCGCTATTTGTTTACCATTATGACCAGCAAATAAATGACGCATAGGATGCTGTGTATCATCTTCATTGTTTTCATATCGACGAAGATAATCATCGCAAAATTTCGCTAATTCATTATAATCACGACTAAGTACAGTTTCTTTTCCTGTACGATTCGTTTCTTGTTTTTCAATATTACTCTTCAAGATGTTTACACCTTTGTGAAATAATTCTTTGATCAGCGAGTCGGCTTTCTGCATTGTATTATTTTGATCGTCTAAACCATAGACATACATTTCTAATTGCCGATGCTTGGCTTGAGAGATCTTCTCATCATGCTCATAGTCACTATAAGCTTTCGGTTGTTCTAATAGATAATCAATTATAGTTCGACAAAATTGAGCATTTAACTGTATATATGTCGAGTTCAAGGTCGCACTCTGTTCGTCAGTAACTGGCATAGAATTGATTTTTAGTTCCAATTTTGTCAATTCTTTCGCAACGAGCGTTGATAACAAGTTCGCCAAATTCGATTGGGATTGATGGCGCTTTAAATGAGCATCACAATAGATTTCGTTCCAGTAGATGGATTTGATCAACGGATTTTGACATAAATCCAAACGATTACGCGTATCATTTAGTTTCGTCAGTGCTAATTTAAAATTTCGTTGACGTAACGCACAGTAGGCCATGTCAAGTGAAGATTGAACTTTGTAATCAATTAATAGCGGATCGAAGTCTGTTGCTTTCAATCGACTTGTGAAACTCATTCGCGGTCCACCAATTAAATCATCAAGAATCT